>JAQQAE010001893.1:0-23835 GCA_029823295.1 Pseudamia nigra
TTTTACTGATCCGGCCCACCTGAGAACAGAAAGTCTGGATCCGGCCCCAGAGCCAAACTGAGTTTGACACCCCTGGTGTAGTCTGTTGGAATACGACTGCAACTGGCTGGCTCAATCAAGGGTCTCCTCCCCTTCCGCTATCTCTGTTACTGTTTTATTATGCCTCAGCTGGCAACCACACTTTGAAAATAGCAAGTTTTGATAAGGATTTGGTTTGTGCAGCAAGACTGATCTGTCTGCTGTCTGCCACTGCAATACCAGAGCTCAGCCTCCACTTGCCAATGTTTCACCAAAACAACCACCCCCACCCCCCCAAAAGGCACTGTTGCTGCATCCTTGGCTTAGCACTGCATAAAGCACTTGTGCCTGGTTAAATACCGACAACACTGAGTTTTTCAGCTCTTCCAGAATGATAATGGATTCAGCCAGACCTTTACTTCAGTGTTGACGCAGCACCAAAGGAAAGTGTGGAGATCTGACTTCTTGAGACTGTCTAATATGTACTGTTCTATCTCCATACTGTAGTGCCACTCTGTAGCCAACCCTGTCTGACCACATGTGGCCCACAGCTGCTCCTGCTCTGCCCCCCTCTTTGTGTGCTCATGTAAGGGTTGTTACTGGCACCATCGTGCATGTTGGATACTTTTGAGGAATGATCTCATTGGATATTTCAGTGTGATTTTCTTTCTTTTTTTGCCTGCTACTGAATATGAACAGGAAAATGCCAGCACTTGGATATGTTACGTCCTGTTTGGGATGGCGGCAGTCAGATTGCCTAATTCTGACTGCAGTTACTATGCACTTTTGGCCCTCACCCCTCCCTCATTGCTGTCCTCTGTCTCTGACTGCTGGAGGCACTATCCCTCCAAAGCAGAGGACTCTGATTTACCTTAGGCCACTAATGGCATTGTTATTAAGCATTTCAAATATTGTACCAGGCTTCCTCTTGTAAATCTGCCACCAATCAGTGAAATACTACTGCACAAGGATTTCCTATTAGTGCCTTTACACGTGCCATTTTTCTCAGCTGGACATCCCCAGGCTACAAGCGGTAAATTTATTGCCCCAGTATCTAAAATAGGCTACCACTATTGCTGGTAGTGGCTGATGACTGTAAGGGGGTGAATTGTAGAGGGATGTTGACATTGGTTTATTGACGTGCCTTTGTTGATTTACAGTTAAAATGAAGTGCTCCCTACATGATTTAGTAAACTGCAGTTGAATCTGACTGGGTCTTTTTGTTCTGAAAGGTAGAAATGGTCTGATCCTTTTGTCCTTTCATGCAAAGATATTTTTTTAAGTTTGGAATAACATTCTAGCTCCATTCATTGTCTGTTTTTTCAGTATTTTATCTACATTTTTAAGTTGTTACCAGTATTTTTTGGCTTTTGGTTTGAATTGTTTGAAAAATATATGCCTGAAATAAATGTTACACTTAACTGGCATTGCTTATTTCATTAGTGTCATTTGAATCCATTAAGCAAACAGTTAAGATTCAGAGTGACAGAAGGCAGAGGTTCATAGTTGGAAATGCACAGAGAGATATTGTTTGTTCAATCTGTGTTTGAGGGGGAAGGGCATTGGAGGTCAGAGGTCACAAATGAAACAAATTAAGGGTGAGCTGTGGTCCCCAGGGGAGACATTAGCCAGCCACAGAGATGGAATCCAGATGGGGACCATGGAAGGGTTAGACAGGGGGTCCCAGGACTCTTCTCTCTCTTCTTGGCTCTCTTTCCCTATGCTGGTTACACCGTTTAAGAAAAGCATCTGTGGGATGTCCCGTGTCTGTAATGGTGGCGTCGAGGTAGCCAACATGCCCTTCTCTCCATGGCTCTCACCAACTCAGCTTGTCTGCCTCTCCAGTGAAACATCCAGTCTGTCAGCAAGCTTATCCCGACTTACCTCATAGTTTTTATTTATTTCACATTGCGTTTTTATGCTGTTCCCCTCTGATGTGGTGATAAGTACCTCCACAGTTTATCACTTTGGGCTATACTGGGGGGAGTGGGTTATGGTGGGTTCAGACTTGCTACTTATACCCTATAGAAGTATTCTCAAACAGGAAACATAGCCTGACAGGCTGAGCATTCACTTCTTCTGCTCTTTTTTACTTTTATTTTAGAGTAGCAGCAAAGCTGTAGAAGCTTTGCATGGCCTGGGAAAATGAGAATCAGGGAAATCAGGGAAAAACAATGCAGACAAAATTGAAATGGGCTGACAGGTGGCACACAGCTTTTTAACCACAGAGGAAGCTGTGATGCTGGTGTGGCATCACTCCTGTTTTTGCAGGGTGGGAAGCCTAATTGTTCCTTTTAAAACCAGTCACAATTATGCATGCACAACCCATATGCGCTCACATGCAAAGCCACGTCACAAGTGGCAACCTGCCATTTTGCATCTCTTGTGTGCCCCAGCAAATAGGCTGGTGCAGGCTGGTAGCGGTCGAAGTGGCCTGCTCCAACCCTTTACCATCCTCTACATCAGCCCTCTGGATGAACTCTGACCCCCTGCCAGACCTCTTACAGCTCTCCTCTTGTCTGTATCTCTTGGGACAGCATCTGGCAAGGACTTTTCTAAGTGTTTATTTATGTAGACTGAGATTAAATATTTATTAGGAACAATTTGCACACATAGCTGGATGGGGAGAGGGGGTTCACTGCTGTTTGGGAAAAGTGGATCTGGGCTACTGCCGGTTTCCAAACCCTCAGGACTTTGGGAGCACAACAATCTTGACATGAAGAGCCAGGCCTGGCGAGACCAACAGGCATGCCTGTGAGACGGTTGAAGCCAGGTCTACATTACTCTGTGTCACACTGTTCCAGTACCTCTCTTTCACTTGGACTTTTTCTCACTCTAAAGTAGTAATTATGTTGACTGCAGGCAGGCTTTAATGCCTATGCCATTAGCCGGGTGTATTTTTATCCCCTACTATTTACCCAACAAGGATAGCACATCCAGACTGCATCAAACTTTATGGACAATTACATGTCTTGGGGATTATTCTTAGTATTACTAGGTGCAGGAGCACCAGTTTAGTAGCTCTCTGACTTGCATACTTATCATAAAGGGAAATGTTTATCTTGGTGAGGTCTTGTGTGCAATTATAATAAAAGGAATCCCAAAAATGAATGTAGCAACCAGTCAGATTCATCCTCTAAGAATTTGAAACTAAAGGCTACAGAACTTAAACCTAAAGTATAATGTATAACAAATGTGTCTTTGTCTAAAATAACCAGGCATATGTTTTTTGCATAATTACATATCACATATTCAAAAATATTAACAATGAAAAAATGGTATATCCCCTTTACTAACATGTTAAACTTTAAATATCCCATATTGTGAAAATGCATCTTGATTGGATTTTGAGGTTTATATGAAGTCTATGATGTTAAACAGAAGCTGTGAAAATATGAACTTGTTCACTACTATCAGTTCAGACAAATCCTCCCAAAATGATGAACACCAGGAAAAACAGTTTATTTTGAATGTGGTTAACTTGTGACATCACAAGTGAGAACCAATCATAGTTCAGCTAAAATGTGTTAGTCCTTCCCCCAAATTCTAAATTTAACATTTAACTAATCATTGTCAGGCTGTCCTCATGAACCAAATGTACAATTTTTTACAAGTTTTTTTTTTTTTTTCTTTTCATAGAGTGGACCATGAGAAGTGCATTTTTCTGTGATTACCATTGTCTTGTGTCAGAATATGATCCCAGGTCACCTTGGAAATGATTTGTGGTGTTACCATGTGTGACAGAGTTTAAAAGAGACCATTGGAAACACTGAGGAAAAATCAAATCAATACTGTTTGTTCATCCAGACACATGTAAGATGCAAAGATATTTATGGTGAATTATCACCATATGTGACCTTTAATGTTTAGCATTACTTGCAGCAATTTCATCAGAAAGAAATAGCATAATATGAATATACTGTACATCACTAAATATAATGTGAATGTAATGGATTTTCGTCAGCTGTGTTGGTAAAAACAGTCATTCCCAAGATCCTGCATTAATTTACATCATCTCTCCCTACTATGTCTTGTGTTAGGATTATGGTTAATAAATGAATTGTTTTGATTGAGTGACTCCTAGCAACCCAAACTACATCTTGTGTGTATAATTTAAATTTAAGATACTCTAACTTTTATCCATGTAGCTGCACCATATTGTTGATGTCAACAGGTTTGTTGATTTCAGGCTGACCTACCATATGATATATATGCTTGTGTATTTAAAGGATGGCTTTTGCGGGAAGTGCGAGGGAACTGGATTAAGCAGCGTCGGTATTGGTTTGTGCTGACCCAGGACTCTCTCGACTACTACACTGGACAAGAGAAAGGAGCCCGCAGGCTGGGCACACTCGTCCTCACCAGTCTTTGCTCGGTCATCTGGCCAGACAAACAGACTTACAAGGAAACGGGTGAGCATGGCACACTCAAATACAGAAGTATACAGGCTAACGCAAAGTTCACATAGTGTCATGCACTTGCCTGTAATAACTGTAGAGTCCAGTAAGATGTGTGTTCCTTCCCCACGCAGAAAATGATTAGGCATTTCCCAGGTATTCCCAGGAAATTGTCACACAGGTTTTGATATGTCTGTGGCCATGTAGTGTGCTTTCCCTTCTTAGGAATATAATTCTGAGTAAGTCTGGGAAACCCCAGCTGCGTTTCATCCAAAACATGGCTGAAAATTGGTCTAGAAACCTCACATTTGAGTAATCAGTGGGGCATCTCACTTCCTTTTCTGGGATTAGAGAAACAAAAGACAATGAAGAGGAAAATCTTTGATGTACCACCAGAGACATAGACATGACTTGTCCTTTTTGAGTCTCTGTATTACTCAAACATGTCGCCCTCAGTCTGCAGCTCTGTCTGTCCATCAATAGAGGGGATTATGTCCTGCAGACTTTACCAAACCACTTAAATCATCCAATCCAAGCCCAAACCCAAACATAGTTCTTGCTAACTCAATATTCCAGGGGACTTTTCTTGACAGAAGTGCACTTTTCAACAGTGGCATTGTCACAGGCTCCCTTGGCTGTTTTATTACTGAGTAGCTTTGTGTTCCTCCTAAGCCCCCAAACAATGTGACACCTAAGAGCTGGGTGAAATTTTTATTTTCTGTGTATTTTTTGGTTTGTACCATGAAGTATTAGTTCCTGTAACGGAAAAGAGAGTTTCACTCTGTGATATCTTTGACCCTTTAGAGCAGATTTGAATTCAAATTGAACAATTGCCATGATCCTAGTTGTAAAACTTCTCCATTTTGGGTTTGTACTTCAACAAGCACCTAAACAAAGATGAGTTGGGTGCCAAGTCACGTAGCAGGAAAGCCTGATAACCGCTGTGGGCCTGCAGATCAAGCCAGGCTGCCTGGGGTATGTCTGATACTTCCGCTGTATAAAGAGGAATTGCGTCTTTTTTACATGTATTCCACCCAGAGGAGACACACTTCAGGGTTTACAGTTGGATCCTAACTCATCTGTGGAATATCTGTTCTTGTTTGGTTTTTGGTGTGGTCCCAGGTTCCTCTCAGGCTGATCTTTGATCCGAGTGAAACTGAGAGGAAGTCACCAGATATGAACATTTCACTGCTGCTTTCCCTGTACAAGCTGCAGTCTCACAGACTATCTCCTTTTATATGTTTCTGTCAGGCTACTGGAGCATTACAGTATATGGACGTAAGCACTGCTACAGGCTGTATACCAAACACTTCAACGAGGCTGTACACTGGGCATGTGCCATCCAGAAAATTATTGACTCCAAAGCACCAGTGGAAACACCAACCCAGCTTCTAATTCGAGATATTGAGGTACGCTACACAAACACAGTGAAACTCACACAGTTGTAAGTATTGATGAGAGCCATCAAACACACACAGCCATTAACTACACATGATCCCCCTGCTTGGTTACCAAGGAAACCACACGGACTCACTGGGCCAAGAGTCCAAAGTTTCCTCCTGTTGCTTTTCTTTTTTTGAATGACCTCACCTTATGGCACTGCACTGGCTTCAGTCCATGAAAGCTAAAATAACAAAAATAAAAGGTCATTTTAAGATAAACACAGTTCTGTTTATTGAATGTGCAGAAAATTTTGATGCCTTTTGATTTAACTCTTCACGTGGTCACTATGAATGAAGTATGTTTATAGAGGTCAGCAGTATTTTTAGACCAGGGTTTGCTAGAGAACAGAGCGTGCTGGAATCTCATTGAGTAGACAGATCACTCGTCTTGCATCAGTCTGCCCCCAGGGTGAAAAGAGGGGCAGTTTTGGCAGAGTAGATTAAGGAGGGATTGGCATGAAGCAGAAGAGCCTGATAAGTGGTCCTTTGCTTGGCCTCCTGTCTCTGTAATCTCCCAACAAGAGTCTCTAATCTCAAAGAAAATGCTTAATCTGCTTGCCTCTGTCTGCACTGCTCTGCTTCGTCAGGAGGGGCCAGGCTTATATTTTGGAGAAATGGAAGTTGCTTTCTTCTAAAATGCCTTTTTTCAGTATTCCTTTCAATTGATCAAATTGGCTTCTTCATTGTCCTTAGCACTCTCTTGCAATGTGTTGTTTTTTCCTTCTGCCACTTTTGCACACAGACACACTTTCTCAAATAGGTGAGGTATTTTTGCTCTTGTGTGAGATTAGGCCTGCAGATGTAAAAATCGAAGGGAGAATGAACAAAAAAGCCTTTGTGTGAAATGGACTGGTCTGTTATCTTTAAGGCATAGATTCATACTGTAGCCAGATACAAGGGAGTGCACAGATTGCAGTTTTTTTCTTTTTCTTTCTTGGACGCGCAGCTAGAGGCCATATGTGACAGAAAAACAGAGCAAAAACCCAGGGAGAAGATTAGACGAGTAATGAATTATTGCAGTAATAAAGATAATTGCCAAGATCCTGGGACATTGGCAAAGTCACAAAAAGCAAACCACAAAAGGAAACAAGAGCTCTGGGTTTAAGACAAACCCCCAGGTTAATTAAAATTATTTGACAAAGACAGCCAAGCAAAGTTATCACGCATTGAGAACAGTGTCATGATAGCTGATGATATTCAGTAGTCTGAGAGCACTAGAGCAAATCATCTGGTGTGTCATTGTGTGTCCCGCTGCACATGGTGACCAGCAGCATCTCATTCCCACAGTTCAAACAGACACGCTTGTCACCAGTGTGCACCAAACACTTCAGAAGAAACTGTCAACTTTGCCCCACTAAAGCAGGCTTCTCTCTTAGCCAGACAGAAAGAGGGTGCTAGGTTTGGGTCAGCTGCAGTGAGGTGGGAGAGCAGAGAGCCAGAGCAGTGGCAGTGTTACTAATGAGCAACAGGTGCTGGAGGGCAGTAGCATGGAAGCCATCTGTACCACTGGAAGGCATGTACTCACATATGCAGTGAAAGACACAAACGCACGAACTCTAAACTCATTGACACTAGTGGATAAAATATAATGTGTCACTTTGCTAGTGTGATTTGCAGGATCATCACTTGACCTTTCCTGCTGCTTTGAAAGTTAGCAGAGCTGAATTGTGACCCGAGTCAAACCTGGTCAACCCTGTATGGACGAACACACATACTCAATCACCCACTCACTGCTTTGCTCTTAGTGAAGACGTATGGAAGTTTTTTTTTTTTATATAACTTTGTGTTTATATTGTAATCTCTTGTGTGTTTTAGGAGAATAAATTCAACCCCGAGGTGGTTGAACACATCTACCTGCACAACCCCATCCTGAAGTACACACAGGGCCCGCTGTATGCTCCTCTGCTGCCCTTCCCCTATGGCAGCCTTGAGCACAGATGTAAGCTCTTAAAATGTAGATGTCATTCAGTATCCTATGGTTTATAGTTCACAGTTATAGTTTCAAATGAATAAGTAGATAAATTAAAATTGGTATAGCACTTAGGAAACTGTTTGAAATCAGTCCTTTTGTCTCCAGATCACAGTGGGAAAGGCTATGGTTCAGTGCGTGAGGAGGCTGTGAAACTCTTCAACTGCCTACAGCAGCTGGAGTCAGCACGGGAGCCGGTTCCCATTATCCAGGGTATTCTACAGACCTGCCTGGACCTGCGGCCCCTCCGCGACGAGGTCTACTGTCAGCTAGTAAAGCAGACCAGCTACACACCTGCCCCGTATACTGCTGCACATCTCCGCTACTGGCAGCTACTCACCTGCATGAGTTGCACCTTCTTGCCTGGGCCCAGTGTGCTTAAGTACCTTCGATTCCACCTCAAGAGGTGAGATGCGAACAGAAGATAATAGTGTGTTCTCTGTTTAGATCAGAATTCTTGACTGGGGAAAATGACTGATACATACTGTAGGTAGACAGTTAAGTTAATGGAAAGAATAAAATCACAGTGGCACCAAGTCGTCTTACCATACCATACCACACCACCTTTATTTATAAAGCCCTTTAAATTCCAAACAAGCCAAAGTGCTGTACATTTGGACCACATTAGCAAAACATTACAAAAAGTACAAGTAAGAAATACAAAAACATACTTTAAAATGACAAAAAGCAATAAAACAATAAAAGCAATAATATGCATAAAATATTACAACACAATAAAAATAAAATAAAACAAATCTATATTTGATAAAAATCAACTCTATGTACTGGGGTAAAATGCCAGGGAGTACAGATGGGTCTTTAACAGGTACTTAGACGTGGAGAGGGACGAGGTCTGCCTGACATTCAAAGGTAAAGAGTTCCACAAGCTAAATACTGCCACCGCAAAGGCCCGATCACCTCGTGAGCTTTCGCTTTGTCCTCGGCACATCCAGGAACAGCTGGTCAGCTGACGTGAGAGAGTGGCCTTCATGTGTACATGAAGCAGCTCTGTGAGGTAGGGTGGTGCAAGGCCATTTATAGCCTTAAAAACAAATAAAAGAATCTTAAAATGAACTCTAAAATGGACAGGCAGCCAGTGGAGAGCAGCTAAAATAGGTGAAATGTGCTCTGTTTTTTCATGCTCCAGTTAAAAGACGTGCAGCAGCATTTTGCACCAGCTGAAGATGCGAGAGAGAAACCTGGGTAATACCAAAATAGAGAGGGCGTTGCAGTAATCCAGCTGAGTGGTGACAAAGGCATGGATAACTGTCTCAAAATGTTGCTGAGAAAGAAATGGTTTCACCTTGGTCTTAAGCTCTGTGTCCACAGCAGGAACTCTCAGGAAGTTTTGAGATTTTCATTGTGGCCCCAATCCACTCACCACCCAGAGACATTTTCCCTCAAAAAAAAAAGCTCCCTGCTCAGGGAATAGTAATCTCTGTTGGTACAGGAACATAACTTTGCTGAGTTCAGTCCTTGCAGCATTGCTTTTCCGCACACCATTATTAAAAAGCTCTACACACTACCATGGAGTTACACTGCCTGGCCAAAAAAAGGTCACCACCTGGATTTAACTAAGCAAGTAGATACGAGCCTCCCGTTGGATAATTTCTGCATGGGTGATTATGTTTCATCTGGCAACAACTGATATAAGGATAGTGGCAAACCATCATCTTCGAAGAAAAAATGTGGTTGGGAAAAAAAATCTTGAACGATCATGACTGGTAATCACTTAAATGTGTGGTGAAACCAGATTGTAAAAAAAAAAAACAACAGTAAAACTCAGAGGACTATGTTTAATAGTGAAAGTAAGCTGAAACATAATCATCCATGCAGAAATTATCCAATGGGAGGCTTGTACCTATTTGCGTAGTTAAATCCAGGTGGTGACCTTTTTTTGGCCAGGAAGTGTATAATAGAACTTGTGACAGAGGAACCGACGACAAAGTCCACCCATCATTCTGCCACCACTGGACAGGAGTGGAACAGTTTGTTGTATAGTTGCACAAGAAAATTGCATTCAAAACTTCCATTCTTTTTTCACACATTCATTTTTCTGGAACGTGGGGTTTTAGCCTGTGGCGGAAACGTAAACTGCCAGGAGTCTGAAGAAATTATTCAGTTCCTGGAACTAGAGTTGTGGGGCTAAAAGTGCCAGGTACTTTTGGGTGCAGTTGCAGCTTTGGTTCCATATAAATGGGTCATCAGATCAGGAGTCAGTTACTGGTGGCATCAAATTGTGCACAAGGGAATAGGTTGAATACTGGGACATAAAGGTGAACCCGTAGTGTGTAGTGGCAGGAAAAACAGGGGCTGTAGACAGTGGAGAAAAAGCAGGCGCCAGCACAACTAACCACCAGTTTAGATATAGTAGCGTGATATGCCTTCACGTTGTTAGCATGTTCCCTCAGACACATCCAGTATTTTAGGTCTGGATTTGCAGGTTTGAATTAGCCCTTCTGTCAAGCACGCTAATCTAAGATATTAACTGTGCTAATCTCCTGCTCTAGATTTTCTGTCTAACACCATGCCCTCAAACCACTAAAATTTTCTATCTATAAGTCTGTACTGGGAATCACCCTCTAGCTAATGGAGCAGTGGCATGCAATGGCGATTTGTAATGCTGTGGAACTCGTTGCCTGTGTGTTTTGATACATCGTGCCATTGCTCTCACGCACTCTCTCACTCTGGATCAGTGCTGAGGCTGCAGCTGGGCAAACCTAAGACTGGAGCTGGGCGGTGGGCCCAAAAACCCTCCTCCACTCCCCCTCTGCCCTAAGAAACCCCCAGGGAATGTCTGCTGTCAGGAAGAATAGGCCAGTAGAAAGAAAGCAAAGAAGGAGGGGGCAAAAAGGAGGAAAGAATAGAGTGGTGAAGAGAAGAGAGTATAGGATGGATCACACAGACTCAGTGGAACATTCCTAATTATGTTTCAGCAGGACAAATCCCACCCTGTGGCCATATAGTTATGAGAGTGAGGCATTGAAGGGATTGAAAGGACCTCTCTGTCTGGAAGAACATATGAGGCCCTCTTGTTCACCTCTCTGTCCTTTATTTTGTGTGTTATGTGACGGCGGTCATTATGTAATTGGTTCCTTCCTATTTTTCCTTCTGTGTTTGCACAGGACTAAGCTCAGAATGTGTCAGGTTGTATTTCACACCTTTCATGCTCTCACAAAATGTGTAAGAATGAGGATCCCACTGAAGTACTTGTCTCTGGCCTTTTGTGTCCCTTAAAAAATAGCACTGACCTACACACCCACACCTTGCACTCCTGGATGCTCCACTGGGAGGAAGTTGGAGGTCACTCTGGTTCACAGATGCAGAAACACCTTTTCCTGTTTTGTGAACTGCCCAAAGTCAAACATGTTTTCTTAGCTATTTTCCTTTTCTTTGAAGGATGAGGGATTGTGTGCTTTTTAAGTCTCTAAGAGCTGAAGTGAGAACATTTGTCATTCCTTGCCTCATTGACTTTCTAGCATTACCACCCCAAAGAAAATAAAGAACTCCACTGAATCAAAAAATGACGCAAAGTCCATAATGACAGTTGATAGACATGGAATCACTGTTAACATAAGCTATAAATTATGAAAATTTACATTTTGCTTGTAAATGTGTGCCAAATATAATGGATTTGTAAAACAGACCAAGACACAGTATACCCACTCATGTCAGTCTCTCACTTCTTGCAGGATTCAAAGCCACAGTCCAGAGTCTGAGATGGACAACTATGCATCATTCATCAGCGAGGCTCTGGAAAAGACCAAGTGTCGGGAGTGTGTGCCATCCTGGGAGGAAATCCAGATGTTGATGAGCAGACAGGAGATGCTCTGCACAGTGAATTATCCTGGGTCCGGATCCTGCCAGCTCTACATCAGCTCACATACGACCGCTAATGAGGTGCCTTTGATTGCGTTCCACTTCTCTCAGACTAACAACATTCAGTCTGGACTTTAGTAATACTGTAGAGCCTCAATAATCACAGAAAGTGCATGTCTGCCTTTTTGTTTACCCACTGGAAGTCTAACCATACAGTATGTTTACCTATGCCTTTTGTCTCCACATTTCCATCCCCTTTATTCCCTCACTAGGTGGTACGAAGGATGCGGGAGAAACTCAGTCTGCAAGACAGCAAAAACACATTTGCACTGTATGAGCAGAATGCACTGTGGGAGCAGCCAATCGCAGGCAGCGCTCTGATTGCAGACATCCTGACCAGGTTGGAAACATGCATGTCACTCTTCACCTATAAAACACACAGACACCGCCAGGAAGTCAGACGCAGTAAAACCAAGCAGACAGTCAGACACACTATCAAAACTTGTTGGTATGCCAGGATTCCAAGTTATTTGTCACTTGTTCAAAGAATGTGAACAGTGGTGCACTGTATATTATCGTCATTAATCCACCCCCTATGTTAGCCAGTGTCCCTGATGGTATATTGCCTTGTCCCTTCTCTTGCTGGGAAACAGGACTTGTGTCACCCATCTGTCAGCAAATCCAGCCCACCACTGGATATCCAAGGTGAAGTTGATGTCATTTAGTTGTACAAGGGAAAGTCTCAATCGAAACGATAAGGAGGTATCCAGCAGGAATAAAAGGGATCTGTGTTTTTTTAACAGGTGTGGGTGTTTGTGTCCTCACAGTGTTGAGTGACAGGGTAAACATGAAACTCAGCAAAGTGCCAAGTTACTAAACAACAATATTACACATTGGGGGATGCAATGTCTTGTAAAATATTAACAGCTTGGCTTAAGATTCTACCTACACCATTTGTGCATTCGTGACCATTTGTTCTTTGTCCAATGTTTTGGCCTTTTCCTCCTTCCTCTGTGCAGCTTCTCCACCAAAGAGGCAGAGTCTAAATCCCAGTGGAAACTATGCTTCAAGCTCTACTGCCTATTAGACGCTGATGGTATATCAGTGGACAGCATTGAATATCTCTTCCTCTTTGAGCAGGTATTGGTGTAGAGCACAACTCCTCAAAGGGAGGCATTCTTTGAAGTTTCATTATATTTTATTACTGATAATGAGATATAATTTACAATCTTGCACTGCAGTGGTGGCTGAATTTTTATTCAAGTACGATACTTAAGCTCAACATTCAGGCACTTAACAATATCCATATTTATGTAACCGTACAAAGTCCACCACATCTCAGTAAAATACGTGTTACTCCACTACCTTTGCCCGACAACTCTTGCTACTCTCAGACATTTACTTGTAGTGAAGTATTTTCATAAAATGATGCACTATTCATTAAAGGACCTGGATTCTCATTCCACCACCCCTGTCATCCTTCATTCTTGGTTTTTCATTGGATTATTATGGGTATTTTTGTTAGACATCATTAATGTCTAACACAGGCTGCAATCACAATAAAAGCATGACTAAGAGCACTGGCTACAGTGGCAGCCAACACTGCCTTCATTAGAACATTTTTCCTGAGGTCTCCCATAAAAGAGTTATAGGACAAAGTAAAGTGGGGTGGGGCTGAAAGGGTTGATGGCATTACTTTGGCTATTACCAACAGGGTTATTACTGACAAACTTCTTCCTGTTCTGTCTTTATCATTTATTGCCCTTTCTTTGTGCTGCAGTGCCATGAAATGGTGGTGCGTGGCCAGCTGCCAGCCTGCGAAGAGGACCTCCAAGCCTTAGCAGCGCTGAGGCTTCAGTGTTTGATGGGTGACTTCAGCACACATGCCCCCTACCCGCCTCTGGACGAGCTTTTCCCAGGTCACATGGTGGAAGCTCGAGTCCTCATGTCCCTTTCTGCTCCTCAAGGTCTTACCTCTTGTCAGGTGGCAGCTCAGGGCTGCCCCACGATGCAGCGCTTCCCCTCAGGCCTCCTGAATGGAACATTGTGGAGCCACACAGCTACAGCAGTGCACAAACAAAAGGTGGAGCAGGATTTGCGTTTGCGAAGCCGACTGAAAGAGGAGGCTACAGCTGTCATGGGCTCCATCTTGGAGCACTGGAAAGGTTTGGCTGGTTACAGCCGCATGGACAGTATGGCTGCTTACCTCACAATTGCACGCCAGTGGTCAGGCTTTGGATGCACTCTGTATGAAGTCGACTTTTATATTGTGAGTACCATGAAGTAATGTTTTAGATGTACTTTTGCTGATAAAGTTGTAATTTAGTGCAGGTGTTGTTCTTGAGAAAAACAGGATCAAGTTCAATAATGGAAAAATGTTCTGACATCTGTTAACTTCCTCTTCCATCTAGAGTTCCACAGGGAATTTTTCCCAGAAGCTGTGGCTGGGTGTAGCTGCTACATCCATATCTCTGTATCGCCAGGGGGAAGCAGAAGCACTGGAGTCTTTTCCTTATGGCCAGATCTGCTTCTATGGTGTCTGTGACAGCAACACTTTCAAGATTACAGCGGGGGATCGTGATTTGTTGTTTGAAACAACTAAGGTACAGTGCAGTGTTTTGTAACATTTAATAGTGGCAATATTTCAGTCCAACCTTAATCTTCATCATAAAGATCTACACCAATAGGCTTGACAGGCTTTATAATGACGGTTCAAAAAAGAAGAATGTTTAATACTGTGAAATGTGCCCTTTTATATGTAGTTTAGTGCTTCTGAGGTTTTATCATTCTGACTACTGTGGTTGGTTGGCCACACCTGCTTATCAGAGCTCGTAACATGATATATAAATCTGTAATATGTAATATCCTGAGCTGCTGAAGATCAAAGTGGGAGTGAAATGGCACATTAAAGTTTTGTGGCTTGAAGCAAGCTTGCAGTTGTTACTTTTAGTCTCTGATGCTTTTCTTTTGTAGACCTGCATGTACACAATGTGCTACTCCTATCCCAAATTAGAACTTAAAGGACAAAGGTAAAAGTGAGGAAAAAGTTCGGAAGTTTGGTCTGCTTATGGTACCCCCCCCCCACCACTTCTTTGACCCACTTTAAAAACACTCATTAATTTGGTCTAAATAGAGGGCACACAACCTGTCCCTGCTCCCCAGCCATCGCTACCCACTAAACGTCTAACTTCCTGCCATTAAATGGTTACTGGGGGTGAGTTTTATTGCAGTGGTTAGATTAAAATATTAGGCAAAACATTTCTCAGAAACATAGATGTTCATCCAAACAGACATTTTTTTCAGTAGTGAACAAATCATGCCTTTCATTGGGTAGATTTGCCTGCATCTTCCCACACTGAACAAAAATCCCTCTGTGATCCTCACTGGGCACAAAAGTGGCTTTTATTTATTTTTTGGGAGTAAAGGCAAATTGAAAGACAACATAGAACATCTGCTACTTTTATGAACTTAAGTCCTCGCGTTGCTCTGCCCTGAATGTGCAGGGTTTTACTAACTGTGTAGGAAAAAAGAGAGAGCAAATTGGCAGGGGCAGATTATGGGTTTATGAATCAAGGCTTACAGTTAAAGAGTAGGTGAGGGATCGGGCTCGAGGACACCGTGCTTAGGCAAGTATTAGCAGGGCTAGAGGAAGGGTAATAATCATGGTGGGCAACGGTGTTTTGATGGTCAGCATAATGAAGAGGAAGGTGAAGAAGTGAAGTCCTCCACTTGGTACCTTTTTTCTGCAACTGTTGCTGAACACCTGTATTGACGTTCTGTTGGATGCAGTGCATGTCCAAATTGCGAATTTCATATAGCTGCAGGCATTTTTATTTTTTGCCGTTTTTCTTTTACTGTGATGATGATGGATTGTTTGTAGCCTTAATGTGTATTCAGGTCCATTTATAGTGATACCTTGGAGTCTGGCAGCACTAAAAGATTGATGGGTCCACTTTAAACTCCAGGAGTTTGTGTAACATGTTTTGCGGCAACAGAGGCAAAACATTGTGACAACTTGTAGCAAGTGGAGTGTCTTGGGATGTCTTTACTGTTGGAAAAAACAGATGAGCTCATAAAGATGGTGTAATTTTTTTTCTGCTGTTAAGAGAAAATTACTCTCAGGAATCAGTTGGCTGCAGAAACTAGTTAGTTAAAACAGTGGAGAACATGTATTAAACAGGCTGCAAGTTGACAATTCTCATTTAAACTTTGCATTATTTAAATTGTAGGTAACTTTAAAATCTGACATAGGGTAGAGGCTGGAATTGTTTTCCCTTTTCAACCATGGAGAGTAACTGTCCAACTTTAAGTGGTACCATTTAAATAATAAAAAAAAAAAGGCCAGCGGCAGAATCGTATAAATTGAAAATAAGACCTTCATTGCCATAAGCCAAACCCTTGAGAGTGACATACTAACAAAAAGAACAAAAACATAGGATCATCATTTGTGCTCAGTTTGTGATTTCTTACTATTGGCCTTGGAACTTTTTGGTCTGAGTGCATTTCTAATTTACTGTTATTAAAATCACTTACTTTCAGACACTGTAGATAAATGATACTATATATTTATTTCTACTGAAATTCAACCTTTAATTTGATAAATAAAACTTTTCTGTAACTTATGTGACTATGACTTAAAGTTGACTGTTTTTACCCAAAATTTTACTACAAAATATACAAAGATAGGATTTCAGTACAATAATCTATCTTAAAATTAAGGACATCTCGGCATATATAAGATGTCTTTTGATGAAGGTGATTGTCAATCTACCATCCATCATCACTCTTAGCTTCTGCAGTATCCAGTTTTTCTAGCCTCTGACATCATTGTTCTCCACCCTCCTGTGACGATGCCAGACACAGAGACTGCCACCAATCTGACCTCTCTTTCCCTTTCTCTCTCTCTGTCACAGCTGACTGAGATCATGCAGCTGATGAATGCATATTCCAGTGCCATCCATCAGGGAAAGCGAGGGAAAGGGGAAGATGCAGACATCACGATCACAGAAGGCACAGAGGTGGGCTTCCATCACTTGACCTCGATGGCGGCGCCCACCCTCCTGGAGCTGCCTTCACACCCTGTTTGAGATGCGCCACATAGTCAGACACCTCTCCAAAACCCCCTACTGCCCACCTACATACACGTGGCCCCTGAAATTAAGTCCTCACCGCCCTAGTCCTCAGACCCCCGCACCTCCTACGCTGGGAACAGCACAGCAGCCAAAACAAAGAGAGGGCTGTTTTCGCTCCCCATCCGTGAAAATAAATCCTCACTGAGCTTTCCAGCTGAAGGAGCGATAGAGGAGGAAGGGGGAGGGCATGGGAAGGCAAGGGGGTTCTGTTTTGCAAGTGAGGCCAGAAACCCACAGAAACCAATGCGGCTGCTGATGAGGTGTCACACACCCACCCTATCCTGTCACGCAGCCACCACTGTTGCCCTGCATGGTGACCCCCTCACCCTCAACTCCCTCAACAATGTGAGACATTGGTGTGACCTGAGGGAGATAGCATCACAACAGTTACAGCACTAAAAAAAACTGTGGTACTCCCCTTATGAAGGTATGGCTTAGAGTGAAAACACTACATTGCCTCTTTTTTCCTCACTCCCTAAGTGTGCCATATTTGTTGCCTTTCCTAGAAGGCAGATGTCTGTCATGAACACATACACATTCACTTACTCTCTCACACACCCTTATGTTCACCGGAGACCATGAGTTTTCATAAGGTCCCGGCCATGCTTGCATTACCTGGAACTGTTGATGCAGTAAGCCATGTGATCTTGGAACTGGAAACAGATGTTGAACTCTGTAACAAAGTCACTCTGGCTACCATGGCCATATGGGAAAATCAGCTGTGTAGTATTTTTTTTTTTTTCCAAGAGATTCATTTCCTGGATGAGGCATTCAGGATTTGGATTATTTCACAAAAACCAAAGGATTCTGGAGCTGTTTCTACATTGTTCACACCAAATGCTCTGATTTGTCCTTTGTCATGCTGCTTGTCTTGATTAACACTTGACTCATTGGATAAATTTGCTTACATCGGCTATTATCCTAATGCAGCTCTGCTGAAAATAACAGGTGCTTCTCGGTTTATTATTGTTATTTTTACTATGTATGTATCCTGGAGAGTACAAACCGAACCCCATGTGGATCATTGAAGAGGTGGCACCATGTTCCCCATGCAGTTTCCCATCAGCCCCCTGCTCTTTAAACATTTCTAATCAGGCCATGGATGCTTTTTAGTATTATTTATGCAGACTTTTTTTTTACTGTCTCCTTGTCTTACCTGTACATGCATTTTGATATTAGGATTCATTTAACTGATCAGAGCCATTAATGCCTTTTGGTTCAGTTCAGATGTGTAAATCCTGTGTAGCTCTGTCTTTGTGTTCACTGGTTGAGTATTGTTGAGAAGCCAAAGTTGTGTAAGTCCCAGGTTTGAGAATGGACCAAAGATGTTTTTGTAATAAGCTTTTGTAACAAGAATTTATCCCAGAGCAGGCAGATTCCCCAATTTATGTGACCATTTTACAAATAGTTGTAACCATCATACACCCTTTTTCATTGTAAATGACAGTTTAGGAACTTGATACCATAAATAGCCATGAAAATGGAATTTTACAGTATTGTCTGCTTGAAAAATCCCCTACAATAGCCAGCTTTAAAATTCCGGACTTAAATCCTCTCACCAAGGAAGGCCTTGACGTCACTGCAAAGGCAGCCCTATCTCCTGCACAGAAGCAGGCTCTTTGCTTTTTCTACTGCAGCTGCAGGCAGCTCCAAGCTACATGTATGAAAAGTCAAGTTGCGGATGTTGCTTTGTATTAAGCTCGTTTGTATGCTGCATGGTACCTTTTTATGTAATGTGTGTATAGTTCATTGCACTATTGTCTGTTTTTAAATAACTTGGAAGTGCAATAAAAACTATAAATACTGTATGTAATTAATAAAAACACCACCATTTTAACATGCTTAGTCTATGTTGCCATTATTTGGGCTCAGTCCTCATTTCCCCTTTTTAATTCTCAGAAACCGGACTTAGACTTAGCAAACGGTGTAAGACTATTGTTTTCAACCAGGCACATTTTATAAAATGCTGACATTTGGTGCCAGCTGAGGGTAGCCTTTCTGGTTAAAAATAATAGCTGGTTGAGTAAGTGCTTTTATGTTCCCCTGAGGTAATGAGCCTTAAACTGAGTTAAATGAACACACACTGGCCTCCAATCCATGGTAGCTTAAGGTGAAAAAAGGTTTTTCATCATTTGTGAGTAGGTTTATACAGTGGATATAAAGTTTACAAACCCCTGTTCAAATGCCAGGTTTTTGTGATGTAAAAAAATTGACACCAAGATAAATAATTTCACATTTTCCACCGTTTAATGTGACCTTTAACCTGTACAACGCAATTGAAAAAAAAAAAAACCTTTAAAAGGGGCAAAATAAAGAACTTAACCTGGTTGCATAAATGTCCACATCCTTAATGTCCACATACTTTGTTGCAGCACTTTTGGCCTTTATTACAGCACTCAGTCTGTTTGGGTAGGAGTTGATCAACATGGAACATCTTGATGTGGCAATATTTGCCCACTCTTCTTTGCAAAACCGTTCCAAATCCAACTGATTGCAAGGGCATCTTCTGTGCACAGCCCTCTTCAGATCACACCACAGATGTTTGATCAGATTCAGGTCTGGAGTCTGGCTGGGCCGTTCCTAAACCTCAATCTTACTCAGGTGAAGCCATTTTTTGTTGATTTGGATGTGTGCTTTGGGTCATTGTCGTGCTGAAAGATTAAGTTCATCTTCAGCTTTCTAACAGGTTTTGTGCCAACACTGACTGGTATTTGAAACTGTTCATAATTCCCTCCACCCTGACTAAGGCCCCAGTTCCAGCTGAAGAAAAACATCCCCAAGGCATGATGCTGCCACCATGCTTCACTGTAGGTATGGTGTTCTTTTTGTGATGAGCAGTGTTGTTTTTGCACCAAAATATACCTTTTGGAATTATGGCCAAAAGTTCAACCTTTGTTTCATCAGACCACAACACATTTTCCCACATGCATTTGGGAAATTTTAAATGTATTTTTGCAAAATGAAGCCGGGCTTGGATGTTTTTCTTCGTAAGATAAGGCTTCTGTCTTGCCACCCTACCCCATAGTCCAGACATACAGAGCATCCTAAAAGTATTCACAGTGCTTCACTTTTTCCAAACAATTTTTTTTAATGTTACAGCCTTATTCCAAAATGGATTAAATTCATTTTCCCCTAAAAATTCTACACACAACGCCCCATAATGGCTATGTGAAAGTTTTTCTTGAAATTGTTGCAAATTTATTAAAAATAAAAAACCTGAGAAATCACATACACATCAGTATTCACAGCCTTTGCTCAGTACATTGTTGTTGCACCTTTGGCAGCAATTACAGCCTCAAGTTGTTTTGAATATGATGCCACAAGCTTGACACACCTATCTATGGGTTCACCCATTCCTCTTTGCAGAACCTCTCAAGCTCCATCAGGCTGGATGGGAAGCATCGGTGCACAGCCATTTTCAGACTCTCCAGAGATGTTCAATTAGATTCAGGTCTAGGATCTGGCTGGGCCACTCAAGGACATTCACCCAGTTGTTTTGAAGCCACTCCTTCGATATCTTGGCTGTGTGCTTAGTCATTGTCCTGCTGAAAGATGAACTGTTGCCCCAGTCTGAGGTCAAGAGAGCTCTGGAGCAGGTTTTTATCCAGGAAGTCTCTGTACATTGCTGCATTCATCTTTCGCTTTATCGTGACTAGTCTTCCAGTTCCTGCTGCTGAAAAACATCCCCATAGCATGATGCTTCCACCACCATGCTTCACTTTAGGGATGGTATTGGCCTGGTGATGAGCAGTGCCTGGTTTCCTCCAAACTAACACCTGGCATTCACTCCAAAGAGTTCAATTTTTGTTTCATCAGACCAGAAAATGTTGTTTCTCATGGTCTGAGAGTCCTTCAGGTGCCTTTTGGCAAGCTCCAGGTGGGCTGCCATGTGCCTTTTACTGAAGGAGTGGCTTCCGTCTGGCCATTCTACCACACAGGCCTGATTGGTGGATTGCTGTAGAGATGGTTGTACTTCTGGAAGGCTCTCCTCTCTCCACAGAGGAACGCTGGAGCTCTGACAGAGTGACCATCAGGTTACTGGTCACCTCCCTGACTAAGGTCCTTCTCCCCTGATCACTCAGCTTAGATGGCTGGCCAGCTGTAGGAAGAGTCCTGGTGGTTCCAAACTTCTTCCACTTACAGATGATGGAGGCCACTGTGCTCATTGGAACCTCCAAAGTAGCAGAACTTTTTCTGTAACCCTCCCCAGCCTTGTGCCCCAAGACAATCCTGCCTGAGGTCTACAGACAATTCCTTTGTCTTCATGCTTGGTTTGTGCTTTGACATGCACCGTCAACCCTGGGACCTTATATAGACATGTGTGTGCCTTTCCAAATCATGTCCAGTCAACTGAATTTACTACAGGGGGATCCAATTAAGCTGCTGAAACATCTGGAACATGATTACTGGAAACAGATACACCTGAGCTCAATTTTGAGCTTCACAGCAAAGGCTGAATATTTATGTCCATGTGATTTCTCAGGTGTTGTGTGTAAAATTTTGAGGGAAAAAATGAATTTAATCCATTTTGAAATAAGGCAGTAACATAAAAAATTGTGGATAAAGTGAAGCGCTGTAAATACTTTCCGGATGCACTGTAGGTAAGTTACCAAATATGTCCAGAGGTAAAAACAATACATATATAGGAAATGCTTTTATTTATCATTTTAAACAGGTCCCATAAGCAAAACCACATGAAACTATATGCATCTGGATAACGTATACCAGAGAACTAATTATTCTAAAGTATATTTACAGGCATACAGATGAAGTGTAAAAACACGATCCATCCTTTTGCTTACTTTAAGTGCTGCATAAATGTCAACACTGTAAGTGCCTGGTATAGATTTTTTTTTTTTTTTGGCTTGAGCCCAAATTCAGTGTCACATTCTTCCTGGTCATGGTAAGAATGAGCAACATACATCAGTAGCAGATAGACAATGAAAAGTATTACCCATCCTGCAAGCTACTCTGTCAGTCCTACTCCCATTATTCAAGGCAATTGTTTCTTAGGGTGTGAATATTGTGATGCAAATTTACTGCACAAAAACATAGCAACTATACTGAATATAAAAATAGACAAAAACAAGGCAGCAACTTGTTGGAAAAAGCTAACAAAAGGGGGAAAATAGGATATAGGAGCAGGGCAGAAAACCATTAGTACATTTAAACTACTGTACAGATAAGAAAACTTAACTTCACTAAACCATAGCATAAGGATTGTTTCATTTGAGTTATGTTATAGAACCCTGAAAATACAGTGTTTTCTCCTTTTTACATTTGGTTAACATTGTTACATTGCTAGGCATAAACCTCATCCTATTTATCTTAATGAGACAAAAGCAGACTACACCATCACATGCCAACAAGTCAATAAATAAGTTTCATATAAGCCATTGTAGCCAAATACCTGTCTATATTGACACGTGAAAAAAATTTGTACAAGGAAAGACTGACTTGTAAATGAAGTGAAAATAAAGTAGCTAAAAAATTTCTATGCCAACTGGATTGTTAAATTTCAAGAGAATATTGTTCACTGCTCTTGTGTACCCCAGGAAATGTAGTCAGGTCTTGTAGCTGCGCTGTATTCGTCTACCAGCTGCTGGACCACTTCACGAGAGTTGTCCAGCTCGTCAAAGTTGTCCTTGAATATGTCCTCTTTGCGGAACTGCTCCAAGAAGGCCTCACGCTTACGAAGTTTGTCATACTGCCGACACGTTCGCTCGAACAGCTGTGGGACAGCAACAGAAAGGAAATCAAGGCTCAAACTCTCTGAAACAGGATCAGTTTCATGTTCTTTCTGTTTTGTATAAGCTCAAGAGGAAGGGACATGCACCTCTGATTTCAAAGGGAAACATCCGAATGAACAGACTTTTCCCTCACTTTGCACAAAATGAGAAAGTTTCATTCTGGCATTGTAATACGAGTCATCTCAGATGACATAATTTAATGACATCACAGGACTGCATTTGCTTTCACTGCTCATGTTTTACACCACAAATGAGAGATCATTTATATTTTTGATGAAATGTCTTCTTTGGCAGTATCACTATCCGAGTGTCATTTGTGTGGAATTCCCCTGGATCTGCAGCAATAGTGGTGGGTTTGAGTCAACGTATGTCCTTTAACAGTATTGACTCAGAACAAACAGACTCTGGTCTCGCATGCTTGTAAATCTACTGTCTAGGCACACAATGCAGGAGAATGTAACTGAACAGGTTGAGGTGATGTAACTTAAAGATGAGAACTCACAGAGGAGATACTTGTGTGGTTGGCCATCATCAGGCCACTGACTCGGTGGGCCGAGGGTAGGTAGGGGGACCTCCTGGACAATGCAACCTGGATGCTGGCCGGACCCCATGGGATGAAACTTGCAAGTTTTCTCTCCCTGATCCTTTGCAGGCTTTTATGCACCTACAAGGGATATGAGGCATAAGTCTCCCAAAATGTTCCTGCGTAAAGTATTGGTAACATTATATTTGGAGATGCAGTACTTTTGTACCTGTGTGGGGTCCACCTCTCCTTGGATGATGTTAAGAATGGCGATGTAACAGTGACTTGGCTGTCTCTCTCTTCCAGTGGACACCATTACATTTTTGGGCTGCAGCAGTCTTCTCATCACATCCAGCACAGTGGTTTTCCTCACACTGGCAACCTGAGAAAGAGAAAATGTATTTAATTCAACAAATAATAAAGCAACATTGTTGTGATACTACAGACGTGGACAAAATTTTTGGTGCCCCTCTGTAAATGACAGAAAAACCCACAATGGTCACAGAAATAACATGAATCTGACAAGAGTAATAAATAAAAATTTTATGAAAATTTACCAATGAAAATCAGACATTGCTTTTGAATTGCAGTTCAACAGAATTATTTTAAAAAACAAACCTGGACAAAAATGATGGTACCATTAATTTAATATTTTGTTGCACAACCTTTTGAGGCAACCACTGCAATCAAACGATTTCTGTAACTTTTAATGAGACTTCTGCACCTCTCAGTGGGTATTTTGTTCCACTCCTCATGAGCAAACTGCTCCAGTTGTCTCAGGTTTG
>JAQQAE010001894.1:0-23834 GCA_029823295.1 Pseudamia nigra
TCTGTCTCTCAAGCTTGATGTGAACCTATGATGAAAATTACAAACCTCTCTTATCTTTTTAAATGGGTGAACTTGCATATTTTTACGTTGCCCAATACTTATTGTCCCCACTGTATAATGTGTGTATGTATACATATATGGGTCAAAAGTTTTACAACACCCCAATTTTTCCAGATTTTAATTGAAATGCAAGCAGTTTAATTCCAATAAACAGTTTGAAATGATGTACATTTCAAAATTACACAGAAATACCTTTTTTTATGGAACTAGAAATGGGTTCACAATCTAACACTGTTCTGCACCAGTGGAGGTTGAGCAAACCTTGATAGCTGGTGCTACAAATTTCTAGAGGTGTTCCAAATTAGCCTGTTAGTCACAATCCCCTCTGTCTGCATAAAAGCAGTGTTGGAACACACTATGATGCCATACCCTCATAAACATTATTTGACCTGTATTGTACTGTAGAAAGCATTGTGTTGCTATAAAAATGCCAAGTAAAAGGCAATTAAGAATGGAAGAGAGACAGACCATCATAATGCTCAGAAGTGTAGGCCATTCCTAAAGAAAAAATTGCGAAGAAAGTCAAGTCAGTGAGTACAGTTTCCTTCACCATCAAAATGCAGTCAGAAACTGGGGGAAACTGTCAGGAGGAGGTCTGGCAGACGCAAAGCCACAACAAAATTAGTTTCAGGATATGCCTCACTCTGTAGATATTTGGCTGTGGCTGATCTCCTTGCAGCCTTAACATGTTTCCATTTGCTACTAGAATCCCAAGATCCTTGTAGCCGTCTTCCACATCTGCTATGTTGCCTTCTGGTAGTTCAGTCCCTTCAGTTCTGATCACCTCCCCTCTCTCTGAGTTCATCCAGCCACACTTATACAATCCGAATGATGTCCTGATGTCATGGCTGTAGTCCCTGGTGGTGAATGTGGATCAGTGAGTCTATGTCTTGCTCACTCTTGGTGTGCAGCTTGCTGCCACCCATGGAGAGAAAGATGCTGATGGTCACTCCGTTTAACAGTCCATATCCATAGACACTCTTGGTGATGATCTGGCTGAGGGGGTTCAGGCCTATGCAGAACAGCAGTGGGGAAAGACCATCTCCTTGGTATGTGCCGCACTTAATCACAACTCATGGAGCTGGTTTTCACTTGGCTTCCAGTGTCATCTTCTACAGTCCCACTTAATTCTTGATGCAAGCTCTCACTGCCCTGTTGATTTTGTACAAGTCCAAGCATTCTAGTATCCAAGTGTGCAACACTGACATGTAGGCTTTTTGTAATGAAGAAAGCACAGATTTGTCTCTCTGGTCTTATGATCTCAGCTGATGGTTGTATCGACCAGTAGTTAGAATTTTGCACCTCTAGAGTGGGTCTGCTAATGCCTTTCTGAACCCCGGTAGGGTAGCAGTGCTACATACAGTAGACAGATCCTGTATTCAAAGCAACCTTACTCCGGGTTAGACCTTAAGGCGTGATGCACAAATATAAACAATATGGATCCAATCAAAAATGTAAATGGATGCAGCCTTTTAGTATTCTCTTGACAAGTGATAATAAATGCCTTGAAATTAAGGCTGTCATTATTTTGTTATTGAATTATGCAATAACATACTGGGAGCTGATATGGAAATGTATTCATATAAATGCAGGTGAGGCAGGTATTGTAATCTCCTGCTGTGGGGTGATGGGCTGGAGCTCTAAAGTTCAAGGTTTCACTGTTGGCTGTTCAATAAAACTCAGATGTGTGACAAGTATTGTATTCCTCTGGATGATTGTAATCCAAAAAAGAACAGCTAAATATATAATAATCCCAAAAAGTTATAGTCATTGTTTGTGGGTTTGTTAGACATGTTCTCATCATTCCTTCCTCCCTTTCCAAATCTTACTCTGACCTCCTCATGCATCTCGACCCCCGGTGAGTGGGCACCAGCTGCTCTGATTCTCCCAACACTCAACCACGCCTGACCCTGATGCATCACTTGCTCACAGGCATGAAGGAGAGAAACACAGACAGAGAAAACAGAAGAGAGGGGTGCAATCCATCTCCTGCAGCAATGTACTGTACAGTAGATCAGTGGTCTTCTTCTGCTTTCATCTCGTAACTCCAGCAATCTGCCACCTGGCCGCTATACAAAAACTGTTCATCTGAGCCTCCCAGCCTTCTTCCTCTGTGCATCTGTCCGGTCTTGTTCTAAAAACAGACAGCAACGCATGATAAAAAAAGATACTTTCACCCATATGTGCACACACAAATGCACTCCAAGGTATTCTTGTAACTCTCCTTCTGAAACAGACCCATGTAATCCTTTGTGTTTTATTTTTGATGGGAGCTGGAATTCTGCCTTCGGTTAAATTTACTAGTTCAAAGTCCTGTATAGCTTTCCACTTTCATTACAATTTCCCTTGATCCAAGTTTTGGTTGTTAACCGAGAGATCACTCTCTTTTGCATGCTAGAATGGAAATTTTCTAAGCCAGTGTCGCTAGTTGAGTCAGATAGCGAGGATATCCATGCCTGATTTCCCCAGGCACCCATAAAGTGTTGCACCAAAATGTGGGAACCCAATCTCCTGTGGCAATGACAACGTCTCCTGTACTCCCTGAAGCATCTTTCCAACGTCATGCAACGAATCTCAAGCCTTCAGGATGTAATCGCATTTCTTTTGACCCGTGGGGGTTTAAACCCTCCATTTCCTTTTCATTTATTACTCACAGTCCGTTACAGAAACACCTCACTTTAGTCACATTAACCAATTTTCAGTACTTGGCACTTAAGGTTAATGACTATGGTGTATTCCAGGCACTCTTTTACCTGTGAATCACAGCACTTGCCAGACTTTGATACAGGTGGTTTTCAGACATAAAAGCAGAAGCAATACTTCTTACTGGCACCTCTCATTCTATCATTTTTAATGGTTGATGCTAAGTAAGTTATGAAAGCATTTTAAGTGTAGGTCACTCTCATGAGAGCAGTAAAAGGAGCATGGAGTTAAAAGACTGATCACTGAGAATTATTTAAAATAATCTATCTTCAGCATCTCCTCACTGCACGCCACCACACTTCTGAACCTCACATTGTTAACCTCACTCACAACTCAATCGCTGGCCACTGTTCTCCACCAAGAACCCAACCTCGAATGATCTTTTTTCATGTAACTTTGTAACTGACATTCACACATAATAGTTTTGCGCCGTGCTGTCTATATTCACTTTAACACACTTTATCTTCAAGAGTAATCCATCCCCATCCATGCTACTGAAAAGCCACTCTTAGCATGTCTTTCCATTAGCTTTGAAAAGGCAGGATGCACTGATGCTGGTGATAGTGGTGTGACTCAAACATATCTGAATAGCAATAAATATTTTCATCTGGATTAAAGATTTATTTTCATGTTTAATGCCTGCAAACCCAGGGCTGGATTGCAGTGATATCGAAGATGATTGTGCATGATTTACTGTATGTACACTAAATTAAACACCTGTTATACTTTATCCTCATTCCTCTGCTATGATGCTGCAACACCTGTGCCATCTGTTTGCTCTTTCAGTGTTCTACTTTTATTTTGTCTGAAGTAATAACAGCAAACTCATCTTTGGGAAGAAAAAAATGCAATTTTGTCAACCTGGTAGCACAGGGTACCTCTTTCATTAAATAGCTCCCTTAAAGGAAAAGATTGGGTGATAAGTTTTTTATTTGCTGAACAGACCTTTGTAGAAAAGTGTTACAATGACCTAGATTGCAAGCAGAGTGTGAAGGCAGCCGTTACAGGATTAATACTACCCATCTATGGTTTTATTTAATATCTACAATTTTTGAACAAGAAATCATCATGCAGGAAGGGTAACTTATTATCTTTCACAATGCATACCTTAAACACTCCTTTCTTATTAAATTTTTAGACTTGTCTTTGAACTATTCTCCAAGGTTCAACCAGTTTTACATAAGTCTCCTAATGAGTGCATGTGTTGTCTGCCAAGCATGCATGACTGTCATATAGAGAAAGTCACTCTTGCCTTACACCTATGGCCTCATCACCAAACATAGTACACCACCTTTATGGTTGATCCAAAAAATACTGAACAGATGCTGTGTTTCAAGACATTAGGACACTAGCAGTAGCAGAGCGTTCACACAAGCACACAAATCCTCTGTCGCTTGAAGCAGCTGCAGCTGAGTTTCTGTCTATTTGGGTTTTTGTGTCACTTGTGACTTTGGGCTATTATGTCAATTTCCTGTGTAGACATACATGGCTGAGGTGGATCCTGCAGGACAGCACTGTGTATGAACATATGGTGAAAAGAAGCTGCATGCAGAACTCCCCCGCCCCCAAACTGAGAAGTATGCTACCAGCAATTTGCATTTTTCCCTCACTGTGTTGAGAGGCCAATGTAACATAATACGGCTTTACAGTTTGGAAGTGGATCAATTCAGAGCTAGTCCAGATCACAGACAGAAATAAAACCTTCTAGATCTAGAATTCAGTATCTCTCTGTGGTCCATGTATACTACTCAGATAGAGATGAGTATTTTTATTTCATTTGGAGTGACTGTTAGTATTATTACTATAATTTCTACCATACCCATCCTCTAGTGGACACTGGGTGCAGCAAGATTTGAGTCCTACTTCATGCCACAGGTTCTGTCTTTCATATTTCAACCCATTTTTTTAAGCCTAATCAAGTTGATTCATGCATAAATCAATATTTTTACATGCATAGCTTAGTCAAGCTACAACCATAGCTTTAATTTGACTATTGTATTTGTCCCAATATACATGCACAAAAGTACAGTACAATCAATTTATTGTTGAAATCATGCCTCCGCTACGATATGTGGCAATATCCGCTCTTTCAGCTTGTTAGCATTGGGCCATTTCCAGTTGACCGATAACATCATAGGCCACAACAATAACCAATAGCAAGCTAGCAAGTTAGAATGTATTTTAAAATGTTCAGCTCCTTCAACTGAATCAGCATGAAGCGTGCATCCAAAAACAAACTCCACCAGTTTTTGCCACATTGAACAGTTAGCAGTCAGCCAGCTTCTTCTGTTTATCTTGTAAAGCGTGAGTCATAAGTGGGGGTAGAAACAAATGGCCATTATTGTCTTAAGAGATGAAGGACCTATGATTTGAGGTGCTGTTCCACATGTTGGAAAATGATTGATGCTGCAGATAATAATAATTACCCTCAACAGATGCCCTGTGTTGCACAATGTGTCACAATGAATGCACTTATCTAACATTAGCATTATTTGACCAGTTGAAAGTGAGAATGTGATGGTCTTTCATTTAGTTCATGCTTCTCTTTTCTCCTGACCTTCACACCCACCTACAGCTCTTTGAGTCATTCTCTAATCAGTGCCCTAGTACTAATACCCACTTTTTCAACCTCAGCGTTTGCCAGATTATTAAGTCTTTCATGTTGTGAACTTGTGATCCTGCCAGCGAGCCAGATATCTATTCCTGTGCCCTGTTTCTGTCTGAAAGCTCTGTATTTATGTTCAACATTCAGTTCAGAAAGTAATGCATCATTCACTTTCACAGATGCAACAGGACAGAAAACACTAACATGAATGGACCAAAAGTACAACTCAACAAAACTGCAACAGAATACGTCAGAGAACTGTAATAGACAGAGTATCACAGACATATCCACAGCAACACTATAACAATTTTGTATTAGAGTTGGAAGAAGGACTCTTTGCAAGTACCCAGCTTTTATTGCACAAAAGAGACAAGTCAAATTATTTATAACAATACAGATGGTGTGATTTCTCTAAACCTGAAATGTAAGATTTACTTATTCATGTCTCTTCCTGTACTTGGCTTCAGTTTTCTGCAAAAAAAAACTAAGCGGTTGAACAGATCATTGCTCATGGGGAATTTATATTAGAAGGGAACTGTTAATGATTTAACAGACAATTTGAAAACTGTGGGAGGCAGGGAGTAAAACAAGGAAATATGAGCAACAAATCTGATTGAAAAGTAAAGTGGGTTTGAATATATTGAGAGGCAGGAGGAGGAAGAGTACTTTTATGCCTGGTGAAGAGGAGCCGTCTGGAAACACTGTGTAGGGGATGCTGGGTGGCAGCCTGCCATATATCTGACATGCAGTCAGAATGGAGGAGCTCTGCACTGTGGAGGAGCTGGGCATCTGACCAGCCACCTGTCCACAGTGTTATGTAGGTGCTGGTAAATGGTCAAGACCAAGACTGTTGTCAGCCAGTCAGAGCTGAGTTACTATATGCCTTAGGTACACACTGAAGTAGTAGATATTTCTGGTAGGGACTGGACGATATGTCACTGAAAAGGCAAGCTTTCCAGTGGAGGTGACTTCAAGACCTATATTTGGATTTGGTCAGACTCGGATAGTGTAGAGGTCTTACAAAATCCAAGCACGCATCTGGTCTTATGGTCCAAAGTGTCAGCTGTTGCCGCCAGACACTGCCAAAGTGTAGTCAAACAAACTGCACTAGCTGTGTTGTGAAATATAAAATGTGCCTCACAGAAAGTCCACCTTGTTTCCATAGCAGCCTGGATACAGTTCCACAGTGCCCGAGTTATAACTTTACATGTGTCTCCTTTCCTTTTGAGGCTTTACACTGCCTTTTCTCTCCAGTTGGCTCCTCTCTTGATGCATCTGTGAGCCCAGCATTTGCACCGGGAGGTGCCAGTATTTCAAGAAATGTAGCTATTGCAAACATGCCCCAAGGTGATGAAAAGAAATAAGCAGCAAATGCCTCCCCATATGGACACACAACTATGTGCTTGGCATGTCCACATCCCCTCAGGTTGCTCTGGCATGGACAGTAGATTTAGTGTTGATGCAGTCAGTTGAATTTCTCTGCCACTGGGATGGATGGATGGCTGGATGGATCAACAAAAAATTGTTGTTTAATATGGCACAATACCTCAGTGTTATGCATGTAGATAGAAGCTGCACTATTGTGTATGTGCTATGCAGAGCATAGAAATAACACATTATTCAAATGCTTCTTGTCCTAGAGCTCTGAGAAAACCCTCACAACTCACAAATCATACATTAAAATATGTCTAAGTACTGGGAATAATGTGCTTAAAAATTCACCAAAACTTTCCTGTTAATTTCCAGTAGGAAGAGGTCATAAAGTCATAGAGTACATCCCAATTCAGAGCCACACAGCTTTGTTATACTAACAGAGGAACGTGATTGAAAGTTTAAAACAGTCACAAAATATTTTATACACTCAAACACTATAGTTTTTGAATTTCCACCATGTTTTGTGACTGTGTTATTATTTTTATACTGTACATATCTTGTACCCTCAACTCCGGGTCTGCACAACAGTTGTACAGCGACATTATATAAAAAAAATCAAACTAATTGACAATCTGTGAACAAACAACACAATTGCTGGATATAAACAATGAAAAATAGTAGAAATTATCCTTTTCAAAAGTGAAAAATATCCTTTAAACTAGGGGTCTCAAACTCATACCATGGAGCCAACCCACCCCCCCATCCCCCGATTTAAACTATAAATACCTACTGGCTTTTGTTTTATGTCTTTCCATTTCCTCTTTGACGATACTTTGACTATTTTCTCATTTTATTTCTATCAAATATCTACCAGAACAGTAAACTTGCCTGATTCAAATGCAAATTAAGGTCCTATTTTCTATTTTTAATGGGTCAAAGCAGGTTTACCCACCTTTGTACTCCCAAACTATGGATGAACAGAAAGACCAGTATTTGTGTTCGTATCTGTATTTGTTGAAGCTTGGGACAGGAGTAAGTATGCCTGTTTTATTTTTTTTTATACTTCCAATTTCCAGACATTAGTGGTAATGTGTTATTCAGTAAACCATGTCAATAATTATAAAAAGTCACTAACCAGTACGTGTTAATAATTTTCATGCGCAACAATATATGACGTGTTGTTGATGTGGTGTGTGTGGGTGGGTTGGGTGGATACTAGGGTGGGACGTGTGAAATGCAAATGGGTGTGCATTGCAGATTCTGACATACAGTACATAACACCTTTTTTTCTGCTGAATTTAATTTTGCATAAATTTCACATCGTTTTGGGTGGATTTGCACTGAGACTTGATTTAGGACAGCTCTTGTTTTGGTTTTTTGGCTGATGGAGCACTACATGTTAGCTCAGCTCAGTATGCACTTTACTTGTATTACTAAATTCTAAACCCATGTTGGAAAATGGTGTATGGTTTGGAGGACAAATGGGTGGTCAAAAATAGACCGCTGACTCTGGAATAACTTAACTAGTAGGCAGGAAAGTGAACAATGGAGCTAACTGTAGCTCTTGCTGGTCTGCAAAGGGTGAGTAGCCAGGTTGTGCAAATATCTCAATCTTGGTCGAGTGTAGCTGCAATTTGAAACAATCATACAAGACCTACTTCTGCACTGCCAACAATACACTCAGGAATAAGAGGAAAATATTATCCTAATCTCTTCACAGTCATACATTTTCCACCTTATTAAGGCTATAAATTGTGCACAATTTCAACAGTATTTCGAGTATACAGTCTTATCAAAAACTAGCCAAAAACTACAGATAACTAAAAACATCAACATGGTTTAATATTGAAAAGGTTTAATCATGTGTCTTAGAATCTGTGTGGATCTAAAGCTAACCTTTAAATATCACATGCTCAAATTGATGAGAAAACACAAACAAAAGACAGAGGGTTTCTTCCAGGATTAAATAAAAAATACTAAATGCATTGTAAAGCAGTATTTATTGAGGTATCTGTTTTATAACATTTAGATGATGGCGATACTGTCCATTTATATCCCAATGACAGCTCTCAAGCCACTGGATGCACAGTTTTAGGATTCATTACTCGTGATAAATACTCATCAATGTGAGCTGCAGGCCAAGGCTGGGTGACAGTCTGTCTCTGGTCTTTTGCTTTTCCCTTACATCACCTTGTTTCTTTCAATATAAGACTCCTTAGAACATGCTCAGGTGATTTTATGGTGCTTTGCCAGTGAATCCAGTGATAAGAAATATGCACCTGTAACAACAAAGAGCCAAAAGCTTTCATCTATCTCTTTTTACCTCTGAAGCATTTTTAGGTGATTATCATGAAATTATTTCATTCCACATTAATTTATACTTCAGGTTTTTATTCCATACTGAATTACCATTTTATTGTTGTTCATCACCATTGTTTCTTGCTGTAGTTCCTGTTCCTGGACTATAAGGTTAATGACAGCTTTTAATAGTATTATAGGTGTATATTCTGAAATTAAATAAAGGTTAGAACAAAGGCTGAAATGAATACATGACTGAATCAATATCTGTGACCATGTGACACACAGACTCATGGAGCAGCGAGTCTATGTTTTTCATGTTTTGCAATGTCAGCAGTAGCAGAAATGGAGCAGAAATACCCACTGTGCTCACATATATGAGGACCACCACCTATTAGACATATTTATTAAATGTTTGTAAAATACCACTGTTTGTAATGCCACATTCGGATTCAAACCTACCCTTGAATGAAAAGCACTGCATAGCAAACCAAGCATAGCATCTATCAAAAATACATAGATACATGGAGTGACACCCCAAACATTCTTCAGATGTCTTTATCCTTTACGCATACGACTGTTGAGCCATAAATGGAACACATTAATGAAACATGATTTTATGCAGTCTCCTTATAGACGATAGAAAAGTACTTTACTATATATTTCTGTCCTCCAGAGTCCCTGCTCCCATGAATTTCACTCATTTATTGCCACATTAGTGATTTCATACATATGCTAACCTCTGCCTGTGGCTTAGCTTGTCTTTCCCTCAAAGAGGTGGAGCTGCTGCCCGAGGGACTGAAGCCAACAATTAGATGCCTCTAAAAGGACATTTCAGTCTGAGAGCCTCCACTGGGTAAATGGAAAATGTTTTTTTCCCCCTGTTGCATGGTTTGATTACTTTTATTCTTTGAAAATGAAAAGGCACTCATGCATGTCTTTGTATGTGTGTGGAGACCGAAGCAGATGTACTGTAGGCGTATATATTTGTTTGTTTCAGTCAGGGAACATGGCTGATTGGTGGATGCTTTGATTGTGTCTCACCGTACAGTATTGCTGAACATCCTTTGCTGTGCCAGGAGCGGATTGTCGCAGGGTCGTCTTTCTACTACAGTGTTTATACCTACGCTTCTTAATAGCCCTGGCCAAGCTGTCACGCTGCCTGTTGATCAATAGCCACGCTCAGTGTCTTCAGTGGAGGAAGAAGAAGAAGGGGAGAGAAACAAAGACAGAGAGAGAGAAAGACATCAACGCATTCTGCAATACACAGAATTTATTTCTACTCCATGCTAGTGTGCCCTTTTCTTTATTTACACTGCAAACCCTGCACTGTTGATGGCAGTAGCGGTAAAATACTGTCAACTCATATTGTCTGCCTTTGCTCATCACACAACCTCTTTTGTCTCATGATGTACAGCTGAGGAGAACAGAAAATGAGGGCCACTTGAGAGTTGAGCTGCTTCACTGGCCTGATAAATCCTGAATAAAGCAGTGTTTCAAGAGAGCTGCAGAGGTGGCATCAGGACTGGACAGAAGCAAGAATGGAAAATACATGAAGTAAAGTATGAGTGTCTGAGTTTTAACCAAGAAAAGACTGGGATTCAGTCAAAATTTCTCACTGCTTGGTTAGAATCTACTAAAGCATACTTCAAGGTGAAAAAGTTTGCTGATTTATTCCTTGTGCACAATTTTGCATTATACTTAGATGTAGTAAAGGGAAGTCCAGTGGAAAAAAAGTGTTTTCTACAATGGCCAATTATTTTTTGCAGAAGTAAAAGTCACTGGTCCTTGATAGTTATAATGTATAGTGTACAGACTGTGAAATTCATCTCTCAGCATTATCCGTGTTACAATAATGGCTTGTTAGCTCTGGGCCATGGCTGTTCAGGCCAGAGGGTATTCTCATAATTTGCTCTTGCCACTCAGTATTTCTGTGTTTTCACTGACCTTGATCCAAGGAAAACTCTCATAATATCATGGCTTACACTTCCTAATGCAGTGCAGTTTGACCTTGCACTGCCATTTCTGACTGGTAATTTTTATTGTTTTGAAGTCACGACCTTCGGTTAAGCAAAAATGGTTTCTCACAGACATATGTGTGAAGTTGACAAACAGCCACGCTTGCAAGAAGTTTTCTGTGATGACCTTTAACCCCTCTGAACGTATTGGTCTGTTTATCTGCAGAATTAAAGGATGTTGCTTTTTCTTTTTACATATTCTATCACACATGGTAAAGATTGTTTGTTGGTGTTCATTTTAAAATTCAATTAAATATTAATTCTATTTTTTTAAAGGATAATATATCTAATCTAGGACTAATAAAGATTTTCAGGGAGACTGATTAAAATGAGATGATATTTATCTTCAGAAATCATTCATAGTCTTCTCTTCGAGGAAAAAGAATATAGTATATAACACAGAAGTGGGTAGTACTGAGGTACATCTAACCCTTTACATGCACTTGAGTAGTTATTTCAACAAAATGTCCTTCTGTGAGTAGTTGTTTTACAGAATAGTTTCTGCTCTTACTCAGTTTCATTTGCTATGAAAAAACTGTTACATTTGGCCACAGCTAAATGAGTAGGAGTGAAAAAATGAAAAGAACAAAAGTTAAATTAAATTTTAAAAAATTAACAAAACACCCCTCCTTGAATTGCCATCTTATCGTGGTGGAGGGGTTTGCATACCTGAGTGATCCTAGGAGCTATGCTGTCGGAGGCAATTTGCCCCTGATACGGTCGCCCAAGACAAGTTGGTCCTCAGTGACCGTTCAGATGAAGAGCGATTCAGAAGACCCTTATGACTATGCCTTCCGGTGGGCCCACCACCTGCAGGAAGGGTCGTAAGGGCCCAGTGCTGTGTGGTTTGGGTGGCAGCTGAAATCGGGGGCTTTGGTGGTCCAATCCCCAGTTGCCAAAACTAGCTCCAACTGGGAGGAGGCCGTGTGGCAGACCCAAGACACATTGGAGGGACTATGTCTTTCATCTGGCCTGGGAAAGCCTGGGGGACCCCCCGGAGGAGCTGGAGTAGGTGGCTGGGGAGAGGAGAGTCTGGACCTCTCTGTTTGGGCTGCTGCCCCCGTGAGCCTGACCAGAATCAATGGAAGATAATGGATGGATGGATGAAAAGTAACAAAACAACAAAATGAATAAACTAAGTCACATATCATACAAACTTTTTTTAAATGTGCAAACTAGGCAAAAATGAAGAAAAACCAAACAAAATTTTAAAATGAACAAAATCTTAAAATATAAAAAAATATATTAACCACTACAAATGGAAAAAATCAACAAAATAAGGCAAAATGAAAAAAAAACTAAGTAAATTGAGCAAAATAAATAAGCAACCAGGTGAGCAAAAATGATCAAAATATTCAAGAAAGTTAAGAATAATGAACAAAATAAGCACAAAAAAAACAAAATAAGCAGCAAAATGAATGAATGAATGAATAAAAAATGAACAAAATAATCAACGAAATACGTAGTTTTATATGAGACATTTGTTTTACTCTTACTCAAGTACTTATATTTGTGAGTACTTTTACTTCTACTTGAGTCACTACATTTATAAAGTAATAATACGTTTACTTGAGTACTGTTTCTGTTTAATCTACCCACCTCTGATAACACATGGTGATACCTTACGTATTTTTTTTTCATTTAGTGCCAGTTCACTTCCTCAAATGTAATGTCAAATGACAATTCAAATCGTATGTGTTTAACAGAGCTGGTTGAAGTCTTTAGTTTATGTAATATTAATAATCATGTAAGCATTTTTAATGCAGGCTAACTGGGGCTGATAATAAAATAATTGAGGCCACCATTCTGTCATACTGTGACCCATAATCGAATCTTTAGAACTCCCTTTTTGGCTTTATTTATGCATTATTTAAGGCAGCGGTGTGTGATACAGTGACCTACTATACAACAGACTATTTTTAACAGCAATTACCACCCCCCCCCCAACCCTTCAAGGGAGAGACAGAGCACATAAGCGAGAGAGAGAGAGAGAACAATTTTATTTGACGTAGAAGCAGCTTCTTATTGTGCTGTTGCAAACCTGCTATCTCTCCACCTCCACCCCCTCAACTCTGCCACCCCCTTGTGATGATCAGCAGACAACATTTCAGCTGTATTTGAGCGTAGGAGGTGACGTCGCTTTCCTTTTTCCTCCTCCTTCTTGGTTCAGAAATATGTCAAGCACTGATTTGCCATTGACATCACCGCACACACACTCATGAACCTCCACAGCACACACAAGATAACGTAGCAATTTTTGTCCCAATATAACCGCTCTTGTCCCATGTTCTCAGCCAACCAAGTTAAGAGCGTCACACACCTAAGTCTTAAATTAGCAACAAGTGCTCCCAAGTGACCTTTAATTCTCCCTCCTAATATGGGGGAAGTACATCTTATGGGACCAACTGTGTGTAAGAAACTGTGTATTCATACTTCTATTTAAAGCTCCTTTTCTCATCTTCATCCCTCCCACTCGTCCCTTCGATCACAAATGCAAACCAGCCGCTGCAAAACAATCAGGCGGGCACGGGACGATAAGGATTAGAAGATGATAACGACTCTCAGGGAGCTCTTATCGGTCAAATTAGTGCATTAATGGCTTCAAGGTCAGGTTCTGATGCTTTTAAAAGACAGCTCACACTCTTAACACCCTCACACAGTCTCTGTCTGTGTAAGAGGAGCTTAAGCGTAAAGGTGTCATCCCATCTGCAGGATGATAGTCTTGTGGTTTATGTGGGAATGTGGAGGATCCACTGCAGCTGCTCTGGAAGAGAATGAAGACGGATATGGTGCAGCAGTGACGTTCTGGATGATATTCCACCCTAAAAAGGAAAGTTGTACATAATGACAAATACCAAGAAATTTAAAACAACAATAAAAATAATTCACTCAATAAGCCTACTTTGGTCGGAGCAAACTCTACTATCACTGAAATGGTTTTTAAATGTTGATTTTCACATCATATTTTCTCACACTGGAGGAAGCATTCCATCACCTTCCTAAAGCAATGGCCTGGGTTAGTTTTTAAAAAAAGCGTATGTCAGCACTTCATGGTGCCAATAGGGAACAAGTCCTGCGTCATAGCCATAACATCACCAGATGAGTTGAATTTCTGTCTTTTTGAAGTGGCCACCATCTTGACAAAAGCTTTCTTGTGATTTGGCAAAATAAAATGGCCTAATTCAAGCTCTTGGCACAGGTCATGATACTACCCTAGTAGAGTAGAATAGAATAGAATAGAATAGAATAGAATAGAATTCATACAAACAGCTCATTCAGTAGGTATGAACAATTACGTATATAATTAAGATGAAAGATGTATCATTCTTCTCAGACTTCAGTCTGCTATCAGCCGTGGAGTTGAACAGTCTGATGGCGGTGGTGATGAAGGATGTCCTACAACGTTCAGTGCTGCAGCACAGTGATGTTAGTCGTCCACTGCAGCTGCTCCTCATCCCAGTCTTTTTGATGTCTCTGTGCCACCGAGGCATAGCGTATCCAGGCATTTCAACAGAGGAGTCTAGGCTGTTACTGTTCAGCCACGTGTCACAGAAACACATGAAGCTACCCTCTCGAAACTCCTTCTGACCAGATTTTTTGTCAGGCAATAAACTTTAGTGACTTTAATATCCTCGTTCCTGTGTCCTTTTAATCCTACAGAATTACCACAGCTTCAGTTTCTATAATATAGTTTAGGTTATAAATGTTCTATAGTTACTCCCTTGTGCGTTGGCTAAGCAGTGAGTAGAGTATTGTTTTTGCCTCCTGTGAGTATCCACAGAATAATGTGTGACAAACACATACACACACACATAGGTTAAAAAATAAGTGCACCTTTTTGACAAAGTCACTTATTCCAGACAAATTTGGCCCAAGGCAAGTTCACAGTTGCTTAAGTCACAAAGGCATGTTTGAGTCATCTAATCCTCTTATGTTACATAACTTACTGACAGCATGTCAGTAGTTACCTATTATCATTACCTTTTTTGTGAAATGATTAATAAATATCACACACTCTATATTTGGTTCAGTTTTTTTCTGTTTTTTTTAAACCTTGAAAATATGACTTAGGGCATTAGGTTAAGAGGGGGACAATTTTTAACCTCTGAATGAAAAATAATCAATCTTATATGTTTCAATGTACCGTATTTTCCGCACTATAAGGCGCACACTCCAAAAATGTCACATTTTTAATATTTTTCCATACATAAGGCACACCGGATTATGAGGCGCAGTGTCATATTTGGACAAAATTGACGGCGTTTAGATGCGCCATATAGTGCGGAAATTATGGTATTCAGCCAAAAGTTCCACTTGTGTAAATTCCAAATCATTGTGTCTGACTCTCCTTTAGCATCTTACTTTAGCTGTGCATACAGTACATAAAAAAAACATTTTTTTTGTTTTTTAGTAGCACTGAATATTTCCCCATTCTAACATGTGGCATCCTAACTTTTGTCATTTCCCTCTCTCTTATCCCCCTGCTTTCTTGTTACCATCTGGGTCACTAATATGACCCACCCTGAGCATACAGTCTTTGGTAACAGCTGGCTTATTAGAGTAGACTACCTCTATTGTGGTGCAGGAAAACCACTCATACAAAAACACACCGGTATTTTGCTTCACACATACAGTATAGGCAATATCTTTCCAGCTGCTTTACATATGCACTCATTGCATGCATAAACATACTGTCTTTTTCTGTTGAGAATTTCAATTATTCCCTGTTTCTGCCTACTTTATATTGGGGATGAAATGCTGGTACTCTGACAAGAACAGGTGAATATTATGCTGGTGAAGCAAATGTGGCAACCAAGGCCTATGGGAACGAAAGACACCCAGAGAGAGAGGGAGGGAAGTATTAACGGTGAAATAAAATGATGGTGACAGCAGAAAATGGCAGTGCACTCCAACACGGTGCTTATGGATTTATTTGCTATGTGTAGAACGGAGCAAGTAGATAGAGAGATAGTGTGTCACTGCAAGTCCCTGTTTGACATTTTGTTACCACTTTGTCATCATTCTCTCCTGTTGTGTATCACTCACATGAGACCTACTTTATGTGATAACATAATGACCCCTCTTTATGCAGCAGGGATGACATTTGTCATAACGTTACACTGATCTGTCATGATGGGTTCATCACGTAAAAGAAGACGGAAGTTTTCTCTTAATCAGCTTCAACATTATTTATTTCCTTTTTTCATTCAATAATGCCATTCTAGTTATTTCATCACTTTTAACATTTTTAATGATCAGTTGAGTCGTTGAAATCTGGGACACAGTGGCACACATTGCACCCCAGTGGGAGAGCAACTCAAGCAATCAGACAGCTTGTAAACAAAATTTAAAGATTTAAATTTATTCTCTAAAACAAGTGATTTTGAACTGTCTTCAAGTGAAGTCAAAATTATTTCAATATCACTTTGAGTCCTTTTCAAAACGTACACAAACCAATTTAAGGTCAATGAGAGTAGCTGTACATACTCCAGCACAGTTGAGGATGGAAACATTTAATGATGTAAAAACAAGTGAAGCAGTCTATATGGAGAACTTTTAGTGGTAGCAGTTCATGAGTAAGAGCCATAGAGGTAGAGATAATGTGTTTTGACCATCTCTGCTGATTGACCAGATGTGGTCAGGGGATTTGTTCCACAGACTGAGGCTCACAACTGCAAAAGCACTCTCGTGCTTGACTCTTCAGAAGACCAAAAGTTTCTCCCAGGACTGAAGTTGTCCTGGAATAAAAGACAGTCTGTACATTGCTTAAAATGTGGACAATAAGAGATTATACACCCTCATCTCCTATCTACCCTGCTTAATAATCCCAATATGCTAAGAGTAAACTAAAAGAAATATCCATGTCATTGCTCATATTGTGATTCCTAAAAATACTCCTAATACAATGGTACCTCGCTGTACAAACGCTTCCCTCTACAAAATATTCACTGTACGAAAAAAATTTTGGCCAAAAATGCATCTTGGTATCTGCATAAAACATTGTGGTACAAAAGGGATAGACCAGGAAGTGAACTCTGGCCCACATGGAAGTGACTGTGATGCTCCCGGAAGTGATACACAAACTAGTAGCTAGCTAGCTAATATCAGCAGCTACCAACCTAGCAATGTGCTGGGAACAATACAGTAACCTCAGACATTGGTAAACAAAAGCCTACAAAACACGTGCAGCCCACGAGATGCGTGCATCACACAACGCTAAACCGGAGTTACTCCAGTGGTGATAACACAAAATCAGCTCAATTACAGGTACATGTACTCAAACGACGGTCCACAGCATGTTCTAACACCAGCAACTACCAACCCAGCAATGTGCAAACAACAATACAGTAGCCTCAGTCAACATCGGTAAACACAGCCTTCCCGGACGTTAGACCGAAAACGCACACACCACATCAACTTGAATGGTCCACAACTAACTGCAGACATACACTTTACCAACATACACAGTAATACAAAGCCAAAAAAGTAACACAGTCACACGCCCACTGGTTAGCCTTGTCACTAAGCCAACTCACACTACCTTGCTTCGCGAACATCGAGCTAACTACAGTAGCTATTAGCCAGGCCAACTCAAAACAAACAACGTATTATTTTCAAACACCGAAGCGCACAAAACACTTGCTAACACTACGTTTCATGTCCTGGTCGAACGTCTCAGAAGTTATGGTCATTCACTCTCAGTTCTAAGATCCCAGACGAGTCCTCAACTGTTACGAGTTTACCCTCTCGGTTAGTTTACGATTGCTATGATTCCATTCCCGGACACCTAGGTCGGAATCAGGACCCAGTGAGCTGAGACACACAGCATCAGCCATGTCATAAGTCAAGTTAAGAAGACATTACAAATCATTGTTAGAACTAATTTCATGCATTCCTTTTCATCTAATTAACATAACTTCCTTTTCATATAATTATAATGAATAAATGTGCACATACTAGTGTGTAATATATACTTTATATGGGAGTTTTCGTGGGTCCCAGAACGGATTAATATTATATTTACATATACATCTATGGGGAAAATCCGCCCCGGTGCAAGAAATTATTGCTGTATGAGCATCATGCCAGAACGGATTAATTTCATACAGCAAGGTACCACTCTATTTGATTTCTGCGTCTATCATTTACCATATCAACATTACTTAGAGCAGTGTGAATGAATACAGTGTCAGTACAGTCACCCCTATTATCAGAGTAACTAATGATGGCAAGGTGAAGCTGAGTGAAGCTTTTTGTGAGCCACATGGTTCACAAAAACGTTAATTTCTCAAGGTTTCATGTGCACACAAACCCTCCTGCTGGTCAAAAATTGTATTGTCACAGTTGTTCATTTGAAGTATGTGTGATGCTGTCTTACATCATTTTCATAATTACATTTTTTCTTTCATTTCTTTAATTACTATTTTTTGTGTATATGATTGAAACACGGTGTTAGTGGCTTGTCAACATAATTTTAGTGTATAAATAAATCGTACATAGGGAGAGTTATTTTTAAACGGTTGCAGTGTTTCCACATGACAGGAGACAGTGATTGTGGGGGATGAGCACCTAACCAACACTGCTGAGTGAAAAAAGACTTGCAGTTATAGCAGTTATAATAAGTATATCTTCATTTGTACAGCACTTTTCAAAACACATAATTACTAAGAGCTTCACAAGTACAGTGCATTGCATTACAAACATAAATCATGTGTAATACCTTATTGGGAGAGATCACCTCAAAGTGATTCCATGCAGGGGTAAACCTTGTCTTTCTTGCAGAATGCCACTAGTAAATTCACAAAACTCCAAAACAAATAAACAAATTTTGATGGGTTCATTTGCATTTATATATGCTCATATAAATTCGAACCACATCCTGAACCAGAGAGGCTTCAAATGTTATCAATGACGTCAGTCACCCTAAATTACGTGATCCTTCATACACACTTCTCACTTCCTGGATTTCTGTATACATGCTGCACAACATGACTCATCACCAGAAATATTAAATATGGCAGATTTAGATATTATAAGAAAACATGGCTTTCATTCAAACCAGAAGAACAAAAAAATTAACAAAGTCATGCTTGTCACAAAGACATAAATGCCTGGATGACATTTAATTTTCTCTTACTCCTTTCGGCTGCTCCCCTCAGGGGTCACCACAGGGAAATACCAATGATTCGCATGTTTGATCTGGCATAGGTTTTTTTATGTCGGATGCGCTTCCTGACACAACACTCACAACAAGGGACAAATTCCTTTGATTATAAACTTAGGATAAATTGAGGATAAACTGAGAATAAACTTAGAATAAACAGAGCATAAACAGAATAAACAAAGGATATAATTTTCTCTTACTGAAAGCAGATACACCCGAAGTTATTGTACTAGACCCAAGGAATCTAAGGAATACACTCCCCAATGGCAGTGGCAGTCTAGACAACATTTCAGTGCCATCAATACATGTACATCTGGGAGGAGCTTGTGAGTGATTGTGGACAAGGATTTATCTTTCAGTTCAATAAAACAGAATAGCCTCTTTTCATCTCCATAACATAGCCAAAATTAGGAATATCTTGTCGCAAAGCGATGCAGAAAAACGAGTCCATGCATTTATTACTTCTAGGCTGGATTATGGTAACTCACTCCTGACAGAATACCCAAAAACTCTATTCCAACCTCCAGTTGATTCAAAATGCTGCAGCATGAGTTTTAACAGAAGTAGGAGAGAGATTGAATTTCTTCAGTACTGGCTTCTTTTCATTGACTACCTGTAAAGTTCAGAATGGAATTTAAAATTAAACAGTCTGGGTCTGAGATGCAGCCACTCTTTATACTTTTAAACCAGACCTTTTTGACAAGTCAGGGCTGCATCAAATTACTCTGGATCATCCCTTTATTCTGATGCATAGTTCTAGGCTGCTAAGGGACTGGGATGCATTAAGTTTCTCTCTCTCTCTCTCTTTCTCTCTGTCCCTTCCATGTCATCTTATTGTGTTACTAATTTTGTGCCTTCCATATAGTTTTGTGCTTTCTCCCCCAATGCTCTCTTCGTTCCTTCACTCAGGTCTCTCTGGCTCTGGAGCTACATGTTCTTGAAGTACAACTGCTTGTCATGTACTTGTCTGTTGCCCAGTTTCTGTGCTGTTTGTTGCTCTATCTCTACTCTTTTCTTTTGTCTCTCCTCTGCCCACTAACCTTGACAGGTCAAGGTAGATGGCTGCCTACCAAGAGCCCTGGTTCTGCTGCAGGTTTTTTTCTTCCATTAAAGGAAGTATTTTCTCCCCCACGTTGCCCTAGGCCAGGGATGCCCAAGTCCAGTCCTCAAGAGCCCCTGTCCTGCATGTTTTCCATCTGGCTCTACCCTACCCACTGAATTTCCCAGCTTCTGGATGACTGAACACACTTGATCCACATCATCAAGAGTGGGCTTTCCATATAGTCTTTCCATACAGTCTTTGCTCTCCATACAGTCTTTAATGGCTTTGGCTTTGAAGCTCTTAGAGATAATCTTGTATTACAATTGGTGCTAGATAAATAGAACAAAATAGAACTGAAAAGAAATTAAACAAAATATAATTGGTGCTATGTAAATACAATTAAGTTTAATTGAACGTGGGTAGCACTCGTGCCTCACAGCTAGAAGGTCCTGGGTTCAATCCCAAAACCAGGTGGTGGGGTCTTTCTATGTGCAGTTTGCATGTTCTCCCCATTTCTGTGTGGGTTCTCTCCGAGTACTCCGGCTTCCTCCCACAACTAAAAACATGCACTAGGGGGTTAGGTGAATTGGTCACTCTAAATTGTCCATACGCCAACCAGTCGAGGCAGATGGCTGCCTAACCTGAGCTGCTGGTTCTGCTGGAGGTTTTTCTCTTCTGTTAAAAGAAGGTTTTCCTCCCCTCCGTCGCCTTTGGCTTGCTCTCGGTGGTTCTGTTAGGTCTACTCTCTGTATAGTCATGAGGTCTCGGCCTCGAATTGTAAAGCACCTAGAGATAATCGGCGATTATGATTGGCGCTATAGAAATAAAAAATTGAATTGAATTGCAATGGACCACATGAGCATATTTTATCCAAGCAATGGCTGCCTTCATCTGTGAGAAAATGGCTAAAATTGTCAACAAATTATTTAAAGAATGGTAAATAATAATTTTTAAATTTTGAAAGAAGGGGTAAAATACCTACCTTGTGTAAAATTTTCATGTTGTAATTTGCTGTGTATTTTGAGGTAAGGTACAGACAGATAAAGAGACAAACCCAACTGCAATATACTCACAGAGCAAGGCTAAATAGCAAAACTTTAAAATGAACTGGGACCAGCCAAGGCAGGTATAGGGAAATGTGTTCATGCTTAGGGGAAGCCTTGGAGCAGCCTTTTGCACATACTGCAGATGTGATACTGAGTACTGACTCACATGTAGAATGAGGTAGAGTCATCCAGATGAGAGGTATAAAGAAGGGACTTGTTTTTCAGAAACAGGATTCACTGTTGCCAAGGTTCACAGTTGGAAAAGCTGCATCAGACCAAGATTTTAATTTGTTTGTCAAATTTAAACATCATTCATCCCAATGATTTTTGCATTTAGTTTCACAAGACAAAGTGGACTGTTTTGCAAAAGTGCTGGCAAGTCATTAAAAAGTCACCATGCCCCTGTGCAGTTCATTCTTAGTTTTGATTAAAGAGTGCAAAGAGACCACAGTTTGTTTATGCAAATATAAGGAATGCTAATGGTCTGCTGAAAAATAATCTCTGCAGCATGCTGTATATAAGACTGTTTGAAACTGAAGTTTTTTAGTTTGTCTTTAAATCAACCTGTGCTGTATAAAACATCTTCACATCAGTAACAGTCAACCCTTAAAAATGATAGCTGGAAAGAAGCTGAACTTTACTTTGTGGTTGATCATTGATTTTTGGTGCAATTGTATCTTTTGTGCTGCTCTTGGCTTGAAAACACCTCTAAACATGCATTTTTACTGTCACCTCCAGCTCTCCTTCATTCTGTGTGCACTCACTGTCTGTAACAGGAACCATCTGATAATAGAATTAGATGCTGAGCTCTTTTCCCTTCAATTATCTGGGTGCTCTTCCATGTTAAGACTCCTGCTGCTTTTTAGTCAACCTTTCTTTGCCAACATCCTTGAGGGGGATAAGTTGAAATGCTGTATCGATTTCAGCCATTTCTCACATTGTTGCTTTCAGTGGTTGGCTGGTTTTGGTTGTGTTGCTTTAATTCTCTTTCAGGATCTGGCTCTCTGAGGAAAAGCTTCACTGTACATTGTCAGATAAAACAGGTAGAGTCAATAAAGCATCCACTTGTACGAAAAAAACATCAATTGTACTTGGCAAGCAAAGATGAATAGCATGAATAAGTGAAAAATGCAAAAGTCTAAGACATCAAAGTCCTTTCATATATGCATATATTCTTAAGCAACTGTGATTTTTCCCTCTCCTGTTATCTTCTGTCCTCGCTTTCCTTATATGTACAACTTTTCATCTTTCTCACAGATAATTACTCTGTTGATTTCAGTGCTACTAATGGAAATTGCTTCAAAGCTGTGCCATGCATGCAGATCCCCAGCCTTATGGGTTGCTTTGAAAATTCTATTCGGATAACAGGTGTACTACCAGTCAGAAGTATGCACATATGTATCTTCTCCTCCAGTGTTTTTTTTTGCATTATTTTCAGCATTGTATGTTATCATTAGATTGCACAAGGTAGCCGTATTTAGCTTGGATGACAGCTTGGCATTCTGTCATCAGATTTCCAAAGCAGTCACCCAGAACTGCTTCAGTTCTTTGAAGTTTCTTGTCCAGAGTTCATTTGTGCTATTTTTTGCCTTCTTGATGTGCTTTAGGCCATCAGTTAATAGTGCTACTACAACTACTGTACAAATCTATATTATGGCAAGACACAGTTTTAAAAAAAAGAGAAAAGACAGTCTCTCAGTACATAAAGAAACAAAGGTCAGTCTAGAATTTTGAATGTGGAAATGAGTTAATCCCCATAGAGTTCCATGTTAAAATGTCCAGCTTTAGAGAAAAAATTAACATTTTTACAGCATGGGGCAAAAAACTGTTTGTTTTATTATATATGAGGAGTGAATTATTATATAACTTTTCTGTTCTCATGATCCAAAGGCAAGCAAAACCTATGGGTGGCATCATGGTAGGTTTGTCCATCAGTTATGTAGAGTTTTTAACTGATACAAGATAACTGTAATTGCCAGGTACTGTAGGTTAGTGTTATGCAATGTCAGAGCGAAACAGAGGAATTAAGAACTCAGAAGGGAGCATTGTGAGATCTTGCAGAAAACATGTATGTTGTGTAGTAAAGTCAGCATTTTGCATGGTTTATGCTCACATTGTGTAATGGTCATTTTTCAGGATATGGTGATTGCTCAGGAGAGTAATTTTCCTCTGTTTCTTCACTTAATTCAATTTTATTTATATAGCGCCAATCATAATCGACAATTATCTCTAAGCGCTTCACAATTCAAGGCTGAGACCTCAAGACTATACAGAAAGTAAACCCAACAGAATCACAGAGAGCAAGCCAAAGGCAGGGAAGACGCAAGTTAGTATTACAGTATTGCAAAAATAGAAAATTAGAAACAGGGGTTGAGAGGGACAGAGAAAGAGAGGCGACTAGAGAGAAGAAGAGAGATGAAGAGAGAAAACGAAGATGAGAGAGAAGATGTAGAGGGAGAGAGGGAAGGAGAGAGAGACAGAGGGGGGGGGATTTAGAGGGAGAGGTAAGGGAAGAGTTAAAGAA
>JAQQAE010001895.1:0-23831 GCA_029823295.1 Pseudamia nigra
AACAGTGGGTAGGGTAGAGACAGTTGGAAAACATGCAGGGACACCGGCCCTCAGGACCTGGAATTGCCCACCCCTGCTGTAGACGCAGCTTCTGCTGTTAAGCGCTTCCTGATGACGTACAGACGACGTGATGACGTCTGTACATGGGCCATCGCGCCCAGGCACGAATAGTGTGAGCACAAACGCGCAGAATTCTGGAAAGGTGTGAAGTGGGCCCCGGCACGGCTTGAGCCAAAACGGCCCTAGTGTGAGTACGGCCTCAGAGTGGTCATCCAAAACTGGATCCTCCTAACCCTAAACCTAGCTCAGTTTTTTGTAAAGGCACTTTTTTTTAGCACTTTTAGCACTGGAGCTAATGAGTGATACATAGGCTCTGTTAAAAGTTTAAATAAATGTTATATTCTTTATCTTTTTGTCTGTTTATTAAAACAAACAACTAAAAAAATGCAAACAGTGAGTTACAGCAAATGCCTGATGTATCAAATTCAGTTTAGTTTAATTCAATTCAAGGCCGAAACTTCAAGACTATTCGGAGAGAAACCCAACACCTCGGAGAGTAAGCCAAGGGAAATTTGAAACTGCAGGCAGAGGAAAACCATAGATTTAGTAAAATTGTGATTCACGTTGGCAGTAATGATGCCCAGTTGTGCAAATCAGAAGTCACCAAAATTAATGTGGCATTGGTATGTAACTTTGCCAAATCTATGTCAGACTCCAGGTGTCCAGAAAACAACATGGGCTACATAGATAAGTGGAGGAGCTTTTGGTGAAAGCCTGGTCTGTTCGCTAGAGAAGGCATGTGTCCCACTTGGAACAGAGCCGCTCTACTCTCTAGGAATATGGCTGATTTTATTAGTCGACCAAATTGATACCGTACCCTAGAGTCAAGACCATGAGCGGCTGTGGCCCAGCAGATAGAGCGGGTTGTCCATGAACCGGAAGGTTAGAGGTTCAATCTCCTCTCGTGTCCGCAGGCCAAAGTGTCCTTGAGCGAGACATTGAACCCCAAGTTGCTCCCAGTGAGTGTCACTGGTATGTGAATGGAAAGCAGTGTAAAGCGCTTTGAGTACTGGAGGGTAGAAAGGTGCTGTATAAGTGCAAGACCATGTACCATTTTTTACCAGGCAGCACAGTGGCAGTCCAATACAGCTCTCTGCTCTTACCCATCCTTAGTTATATTGAAACTGTGTCTTCTCCCCACCCAGCCAAATGATGTAAATCAGTAACCAGAGAAAGAAGAGCAAATCAAAATAACATAATAAAAAATAGCCCCTCAGAACCCACAGGAAATAAAAATAAGAAAATTAAATGTGGTTTATTAAATATAATTAAATTATATTTTGCTAAAATCTGTATTAATCAATGAATTAATTAGTGATCAACAAATTGATTTACTCAGCCTTAAGGAATCATGGCTGCATCAGGATGAATATGTATTCCCCCCCGCCACATTAACGGTCACATCCCTAGAATCACAGGCAGAAGGGGACAAGTGGCTGCAGTCTGTTTTGTTTCTATGATACAAAATAAAATTCATATATATATAAAGAGTTTTTGAATATTTTTTCTCACAAGTTTGAAAGTCCAATAAACACTCCAGCTTCAAAGAATTAGAATTTTTCTACAATTTTTTAATGGTTCAACCTTTAAAGGGTTAATATATAGAAGTCTATGTACAGCTTTTCACCTCAGATTTTTAGCCAAATTCATGTCACTTGTGCTCACGTGTTGTTTTCCTCTCTCTCACCGTTGCAGTAGTATGCAACACTAATCACTGCTGTCTTAGAAATACAATCTGCAGGACGTTCAGACCCTGCCCACTTCACTCAGAACCTGAAAATTTCCCATTTAGCTGATTTGAAAGAAACAAGTGGGTCATCTCATTCCTGTGTGCCAATTGCATTTGCCATGGTGACTGGCTCAGCCAAACCGAGCACGCTTTAGTGCTGAGCAAAAAAATCAATCAATAGTTTTTACTATCACATTGCAACAGACTGAAGTGTAGTGAATAAAAACTCATTTTCTTTACATGGACCATGCAATACTCCAGATGTTCAGAACCGGCGCACCCATCCCATAACAGTCCTGGATAAATACATTTACCACCATAGCACTGATACTTATCACATCCTAAAATCCTTCAATAATACAAGTGGACTGAATGACTTTCAGTGGCTTTATGAGAAAAGGTCATGAACTCTAGCAGCACATGTAGTTTAGAACAGAGATGTCAATTTGACATGACTTTATTTAATAAAATTGTTCTAAACTGCCTGTGCTGTTCTTGGCCTGCTGTCAAGATTTTTTCTGCGTGCACCTTGGAAGTGGATGAAGTTGTGCCAGAAACTTTTAGGTTATGTAGAAAATGTCAGGCAGCATTATCTCATTTTAATTGTCAGTTTGGCTTCGTGTGTCAGTAACTAAGCACAAGTAAACTGTTGTCAATTAGTTAATCACACTCAGGGCAGGTGTTCAGCTGTCAGCTGGGCAGAAGATCCCTCCGTCCCACTGCACTTCTATGCAGACATGTACATTGTCATGTTGTACCTCTGTCCAGGCCAGTCTAAATACTTCTGAACTGGCACACCTGCTGCCACAGTAGGAGGTAGAAATGTCTTCTCTCTGTCTCCAGTGCTCAAAATACACTCAGCATCACTCATGTCAGCCAGGGCTCAGTCCCTTTGAGCCCATGTCAGCTGCAGATGAGATAGACACAGTGCAAATCCAGCAAAAAGATGTGTTTTACAAGGGTCCTTTCAAATGGAAAAATGTGTGTTGTGTTGCTGCTGATGTGATGCTGCTTGTGCTATCAGTCTGCTATAAATGTACAAATAGGTCAGATAGCCCACAGCAACATATTTACCTCCTTTCTCCTGGGCTTAGGGAGAACAGCTCACACAGATATTGTAATCGGTAGCTGAGAGTAAGAGTAGGAAGGGAAAGGGAATGAGAGAGGCATCGAGAAGTTTGTTCCAGAGTTGGAAAAGGTCGCTGTCTAAATCCTGACATGTACCTTAAGAAACATCACAAAGGCATGCTCATTAAAACTAGATGTGATGGATGCCTTGTATGTGGACTGTGGCTGGACAGTTGTCAGTGATCCCTGTTTGTGTTGTGGAGACATCAACTTTGTAATAACACACAGAAACATGCACACAAACACATATACAGTACCATTCCCATATGGATGACGTGTGTTTCATCTGATCAGGTAGTGTTTAAATCATTGTCATTCAGTGCATGTCAGAATGAGAAATACTCATTCTGTTGCTGCCTGTCATTGAGATGGCTTTGGACAGATTTTTCTGGAATGGTGGCTGCTCACATCACCTCCAAGAACCTGAACTGGCCACAAAAATGGCAACCAGTCAGTAAAATATGGTGCCATACTGTAAGTCTGCTTTTAAAATCCACCGTATGAGGTCTTTAGTATCGCCTCATGAAATTCCCTCAAAGCTGCTCAGTTTTCTCTTCTCGTCGCTCTCATCCTTCCACTACAAATCTAAACTAAATATAGCATTTCTAATCTGTTTCCTTTCTTTTCCCCCTCAGACTGGAGGATAAATTCTATACCTTTTTAAGGCTCATAGTAGAAGAAGGTGATTTTTTTTTTCCAACGTGAAGTGAATCTTAATTTGTACTTAACTGTCATAAGACTTTTTCACATTTTCTAGCTATTGACCGCAAAGTCTATAGGTGTACTTTCATTATACTGTATCATGACACGTTCTCACTACTTCTGTTTTGCCGATAAATTAAATGCATCACTGACAACAATGACAGGATTATGAACAACGGGAGTATTCACCTCCTCTATTAAGGAAAGATAATGTTTAATTAAATGTCTGCTTTGGCTGTTTAGCTTGGCCAGTGTTCCATAACAGTGGATTTCCATGTTACAACACTCTGAACAGGCCCCAGGACCTAAAAGTGAACACTGCTACAAACTGGAGCTATTAAAATGTGAAGATATGTCATCTGTCACTGATGAGGCAAAATCAGGCACAGGTTATATTTGCTAGTTAAGATTAACCAGGTGTGCCATAGTCACATTGTACTGGTCACAAATTTAAAGGAAAACTCCACATACAACATACGAATTGGTCATATTTCATAGTTCAGTGGTGGAAGTTTAAATCCCTGCTTGGAACATAATTATTCTGACTTTTCACATTAAGAACTGCTACTTCGTCAAAAGTTAAAGTTTGTCAGTTTGTCTTTTCTTAGTTGCTTTTATGTCATCAACAGTTACTGCATTCTGTCTCATTAGGAAGCTGGCTTACTGTATGCTCTGTTCTTCAGTTGATTAGAGTTATCCTGGTCTTAATTTGGCTGAAAATAACTTAAGATGTTCATTATCCCCTTTGGAAAATGGAGTGCTGGCACTGATTTACTAAAATGATTCACTTAAGTCACTTTAGACAAATGTATTATTGTAACACAAATAAGCAAACAAGTTGTCTCACGTCTTCATGGTTATGTGTTTACATCATTACAGTGCTATAGAGTACTCTTCCTGGAAGTGCCCGGGTCACAGTCAGGGTTGGGTAGAGTAAACATAAACAGTGTTCAAATAAAGTACTGTTACTTTATAGTTAGAATGAGTAGAAGTACTCATAAAAACAAGTACTTGAGAGAAAAGTACAAGAGTATCACATAAAATATTACTAAAGTGCTTAGAAACGCCATAACATAGAATTTATTACAGAACAATATATTTTGCTCAAATAAGTCATGTTTGTCCTGTGTATTGACTTACACCATTTATAAGCATTGACTTACTGTATGTATGTGACTGGGTTATAGTCTGGTATCAATGAGTTTACTGTGTATTGTATTGTATTGTTTTGTTCTTTGTACGGACTACAGATGGAAATGAGCTTTTTGCTATATCTGGTATGCACATCTTTTTATTCTAATTAATAATTTATGTAAGCATACGTTGACCCCTGAGGGGAGCAGCCGAAAGGAGAGGAGGATACATTGTCCTTTTATAAACCGAAATTTAAAAAATCGTATTTTAGTCATTGTTGTCAATTTACTTCATTATTTAGATTATTGCTGGTTATTTTATTCTGTTTTGTATTTTATTGTGTTTTGTATTTCAATTCAACTGCTACTGCTTAATTTGTTCACTTTTGCATCTGTTTGTTTTTTTTGTTGATTTTTGTTTATGTAGTTGATTTTTTTGGGTTCACTTTCTTGTTGATATTTTTCATTTTTGTCTATTTTCTAGTGTCTTTTCTGCATTTTTGCTTATTTTTATCAATACTTGTGTTAATTTTCTACTCAATTTGTTGCTTTTTTTTGTTCATTTTGTTACATGTTGTGATTATTTTTGTAATTTTTTGCTCACGTTGTATGTTATTCAGTTTGTTCATCTACTTGATTATGTTGTTAGTTTTTTTTAATTCAGTTGATTGTTTCACGTCAGTCTGTTTTAATCCTGCTCACTGAGGTGAGCCATATGCAGTGGCAGAGTAAACACAAATGGTACTCAAGTAAAAGTATTGTTACTTTAGAATTATACTCATAAATGTATGTACTTGAGGTAGAGTAAAAGAATCTGCCATTGGAAAAAAAAAAGTGCTGAGGAACTTCATAATGTTGAATGTATCAATGTTCTAACAGGTTATTTATCTACAGGTAATGAAAATGTAAAGGTCACATTAATTGTCATTAAATCAGTGTCACATGAGGCATATGTAAAAATACTGTACTTGCTCATACACTGATCAAAATTTGCTTCCTGCAAGATTCATCACTTAATTTGTTCATTTTTGTTGATTTAGTTGCCAATTTTTGCTCATTTTCTTTATTTTGTTAACTTTCTTCAACTTTGTTGGTTATGTTATTTGTATTTTTTGCTTGTTTATGCATCATTTTTGCTTACTTTGTTCCTTGGATTGTTGAATTTGTTCAAATTTGTTGTTTAGTTCATTTCTGTTTGTTTAGGTTCAATTTTGCTGATCATTAGGTTCATTTTTGTGTGTTTACTTGATAGATTTGTTGATTTTGTGCTTTATATTATTATATATTCTCTCAGAAGTACATTAAACAAAACTACTCTAGTACGTGTATTAGAGTAATTGTATTTGAGTACTCCCCACCTCCCAAATGTAACTGAGTAGAAGTACATTTTGTTTCATCACAAATCCAACTGACTAAAACTAAAACTATTCTTCAAGAGATCTGCTCTCAGAAGTACATTTTCTCACAAAACTACTCAAGTTACATGTAAAGGAGTAAATGTACTTGAGTACTACCCACCTGTGATCACAGCGCATCTAGTTTAACTCACCGAACATTAATCATCAAGTCAGTTCAGTAAAACATTTTCTGCTCATTGAGATAAGTGTTCTTTATCACTCGTTTGGACCTCTTTCTTCATGCACAGACATTCACATTCTTCCACAGACACATCCTCCTCCTCATTTGCATACAAAGGCTACAACTTAACACCCCCAACACACACACAACCTTTCTAACCCCTCCTCTCTGTCCCTCCTTCTGAAATGGCCTTCTTTTCTCCCTCCTTTTTAATCCGACCCCTCCCTTCCTTTTTCTCTTTGTTGCCTAGGTAACTATTATGGGACACCAAAGCCACCGGTGCAGCCCCCCGGTGGGAAAGTGATTAGCAATAGCAGTAGCAGCGGTGATGCCCCACTGCCAGACGGGCTCAGCGGTAGCCTGCCGGGCTCGCAGCAATCCACTCCCCGACGCGCCAAGTCCTACAATGACATGCACAATGCTGGAATAGTGCCTGGAGATCAGCAGCAGGAGGACGACGAGGACCTCCCTGACATGAACAGTAGCTTTACAGGTATGTAGATGTCGAAGAGGAAACACTAGAACACAGGTAGTGAAGTGGAGGCGGCTGTAAAGAACAGTGGAATCGGTAGTTTTGAGTCCCACAGCTAACAGGACACTTTAAGTAACTATCAGCATGCAGATATGTAAGGCTGGAAGCAGAGAAGCACAATTTGGTGAAAAAAGCAATATTGTGATAATTGTGAGTGATTGCAATTTCAGATTCAAATCTTGAATAAAGAAAATGTAAGAAAACATAAGCAGTGGATCAAAGAACAGTGTATTCGCCAGTCTTTTAACATGTTCAAAAGGCAGTAGGAAGAAGTAAAAACTTATCTCATCCTACCCCTTTTGAGTCAGTTTAAACTTTTTCATGCATGGTGTCCACTACACTCTGCTACAAAGGCAAACTGACACTTACGAGGTGACATTCAATGTGCATTAATTACAAATCTGAGGCAAAAAAGCAAAGCAAAATGCAACAAACCACTGAGTGTTTTGACTTACAATTAATTAATCAGGAAACGGAGCGAGGTAAGAAGCAAGGGGTATAAAGTGGTGAAGAAAATCAATAAAAGTGAACAAGATCAGAAGAAAATGAAGAAAAAGTGAACACAATCAGAAGAAAAATGAACAATTTAATGGGCAAAATGAACAACTCAATCAAGCAAATTAGCAAAATGAGCAGAGCAATCAAGAAGTCGCCATGAAAGGAACAAAAATGAAGAAAAACTAATAAGAATAATCAAGTAAATAAAGGCTGGAAATGTCATTTCCCAATTTGTTAATCATTCATGCATGAGAGGGTTAAGACAAATGACTCAGTAGAAATGTGACATCAAATACACACGCAAAGAAAATACAAAAACAGTAGAAATGTGACATCAAATACACACGCAAAGAAAATACAAAAACAATTTCAGAAAAGAATTTCAAAAGACAAAAAGCAAGGTGTGACTTTTTTCTTGCATGTTTGACAATCAGATGGCTGAGGATGTGTTATTTTTAGTTTCAGCAAACGAGGTCATCCTAATACCTTCTGACTTTTAAACCGCAATGTTCCTTCAAAGATTATGTAATTGGATAGATTTATATTGCCATTGCAGGTTGAGATAAGAATAATTGTGCAGCGCTGGTTAAAATGATATTAGAAATCAGTTTGGTCAGTACATGCCACTTTCTTTGTAATTCAGCATTTCCTCCCCTTTTTCTTTTTTAGCAACAGTAACTCATGATCAATTTGATCATAATTGAAGCCTTAAATACTGTTCAGACCAAATTTGACTCATTTCGACATTTCAGTGAAAACAGCCTGGATGATAGTTTTAAAGTTTTTCTTAATTTTTCTTTAGTGACCCAAAAAAAAAAAGTTTTGAACAGATAACAAAATAAAGTTTTAGTGTCAATTTTAGTTTCAATTAAAAAAAATGCTGAAGTCATCGTCAGTGTTACATTTTTATATCTTAGGTCAAATCGGACATGTTATTGCATTATAATTCATTATTTTTTTCTCCATAAACAATTTTTTAAAGCTAAAAAAAAACTGCTCCTACCTTCTGTAACACCATATTCTTTATTTCATACATAAAAATAATGAGAATAAACTACAAAAATCAGATCCATCAAAGTCTGAAAGGGAGTAAGAAAGACGTTCAACACTTATCAAGACATATGACGACAAGCTCCTTAATGAACATCTTCATACCTTCAAACATGTGCACACAGTGAACATTTAATACATTTGATTACTTTCCTTCACAGTGGTGTGGTGTTTAGCACTGTCGCCTCACACCAAGAAGGTCCTGGGTTCTGACTTGATTTACTGTGTAACATTTTAGGAATAGAGGAGAGACATAGACCAAATGTGGGAGAATATGTTTTTAAATATTGAATACATTTGTAGTTTAACATTTTTTGCTCAGGGACAGTATGCAGTGCTTAAGAATATCACGTTGTTTCACAGTAGCTAAACCACAGTGAGGGATTTTATTTACACTCCATGACAGCTCTTGAAACTACGAAACAAAAAACATGGATTAATTAAGCATTGCCACAGTGTAAACCTCTCATACACTCTGTACTTCAATTTTCTTTTCCTTTAATTTAACACCGATGAATTTAAGCAATTTTTTCATTTACTTGGATACAAAATACCTTTTTGGAGGTGGTCTAGAGGCTGAAAATAAATCAAATTAAGCGTATATGCTCAGAAATCACTTGATGTGCACCACATTTGGCTTCAAGAACAACAGTGTGCATCGGGTTCCAGGCCTCATGTGTTCACAATGTCACCATCTTGTCTAATACATTGAAACAGTCCCCCAGACTGATCTACAGCTGTCATATGATTGTGCTCCGCTTAACATTTTCCATAAGTGAGCTGTTTGTGTTTCACTATGATTCACAAGCTTTTTATCTGCCGTGAACACCTTTAAAACAAACAGACTTGTCGCAGGTATTTGCATGAAGCAAAACACCACAGTGCCATCTTACTTTATGCAGGTCTGCCTGGCAGGGGGATAAAAGCAATAGTTTGAGTGACTGCATAAAGTAGGACGGGAGACGAGGTAGCAGGAAATCAAAGAGAAAAGTAGGAGTGGCCGGGAAGGAGGCAAAGCGGTTGCAAGTTTGAAAAGGACTGGGCCGGGAGACGAGCGAGGGAGGAATGTGTTCGGTGAAGGAGGATAAGCTCAGAAAATGAAGAAGTAGGAGAAAGTGCACAAAGGAAGTGAGTGAGAGACAGAGAGCACTTTGCTGTTGTGAGGGGCTGCAGAATACAAGAGCGTCTTTGATTGGTGAGTAAGAGGCCTGGGTTTGACTACATCTGCCTGTATCTATGCATCTAAAAATGTAAAATAGTGCCACCTGGCTGCGAGCAGCAGAGGGTGGACGACTGAGCAAATCTATGTTCTATATTTGAAATAATTATTAATATTGCCCTTATTAATTAACATTTGACCTTTTCAGTCTGAACTATATATTGTTTGATAGATTAAAATTATTCCGTTGCTGATGCTGTGGATTCAGCTGTGATTTTTAACGTTTTTAATCAGTAACTATGCTCATATGTGGACATTTCCTCTTTTGTGTTAGTAGGTCAGTAGGCACTGATGTAAAAAGAGGTTGACTCAGCCCTAAAGCTGTTCCCGCCATGCGTTTTTACAAAGTGGGACCAAAAGTTGTTTATTTGCCGTCCACGGTGTCAGTCAAGTGTGAGCGTGAAAATGAGATAGCAGGAAGCTAGGTGATAGCACTTGAGAGGCAACAGTTGTAGGTGTGAACTGCCCACTCAGCAGACTTCACAGAAGCAAATGTTTCTGACTGCCAGGAGGAGTTGTAAGACGTTGGTAATTAGGCTTTCTGCAGAATAGTGTGACTCAATGATTTGGTAAAGAGCTCATTTTTGGAATATCGACGGGCTTCTCTCAGCAAGGTGAGGTTTTAAAAGCTGATATCTTGGCATGCTGAATGTTTGAAATCAGGCCTGTGCAATGTGACCATGCATTGTATGTAGTGGCAAAAAATATGTAATCACGCTCTTACAGGCTGTGTGTTTAGTTATTTGGATGATTCTGGGTGTTTGGCACATGGACGCAGCCAGAAAACTTGACTTTAATCCTCTCACGTGTGGTGTGGACTGCCCTGCAAAGGCTAAATGACAGTAACAATATGACAGTAAATTTATTACAAAATCAAGGCAAAAACCAAAGCAAAATGCAACAAGACAGCAAGTGAAATGACCAAAATACTCAGGAAGAAGAAGAAAGTAAGAAGCAAAAGTTACACAATCATAAAGAAAATGAATAAAAGTGAACAAAATCAGAAGAGACATGAATCAAAAAATTAAGAAATATGAACAACATAATAGGTAAAATCAACAAACCAATCAAGAAGATGAACCAAACTAGGTTAAAAAAAGAAAAATGAAGAAAAATAAATAAGCAATAAGTAAAATGAGCAAAACAATCAAGACGTTGCTGAGAAAGGAAAAAAAGAAGAAAAATTAACAAGATAATCATGCAAATGAACCAAATAAGATGCCAAAAAGAAGAAACAGTCAAAAAAAACTTTTAAAAATGAATAAAAACAACAAAAAAACAAACCTTTTGAGTATTTTTTCTCCATGTTACAGAGTAACTGCACTTTGCCTTTGTAGGGTATTATCGTTATTAACACAAATCAAATCCACATTATTTGCAAGAACAAGCACTATTTGGTTTTGCACATACCACTGTAATACAAAAAATACTTTATTCTCTGCCTGGTCGATTCATATTTTTGTTTTATAAGTACGGTATGACTGAATTTCACTGAACTGATATGCCCTGCAGGACATGGTTTAAGCATTTCCAACCACTACCTGCTCAAAATAAGTGACATTATTTTAAAGATTGTTTGGAAAGTATTACGAGGCTCAAAAATGTCACATCCCAGGTTTTTAATCATTCGTGCATGACAGGGTTCAGGGCGAAGAGAAGGCAGTATTTCAGGACGGGAACTCGTATGTAGGACTGCACAGTTTGAGGAAAAACAGCCATACTGCAATTATTGTGGGCAATGATGTCATTGTGATTTATGTCTGCCTGCTTTGTTATGAAGGAAAATGCAGAGTTCTTAAACTAGCATAAATTACACTAACTAAATACAGAAATGGTATCGCTACTTCGTTTTAAATCTGGACATTTAAACGGCAGCCTTTTGTGATTATGTAATTCCACAGGCTGATACTATGATCCTGCTTGTCTTATTTGTATGCTGTTTCCAAATAGGGTTTGGCCAGTTGTTATATTACAACCTCAATTCCAAAAAAGTTGGGATGTAAATAAAAACAGAATGCAATAATTGGCAAATCTCACGAGCCCATATTTTATTCCCAATAGCACATAAACAACATATTAGATGTTGAAACTGAGACATTTTACCGATGCATGGAAAATATCAGCTCAATTTGAATTTGATGGCAGCGACACATCTGAAAAAGGCTGGAAAAATAATGGCACCAACCAAAAACAAGTGGAGGAGCATTTGACGACTAATACTTATATTTTATTTATGTCACAAAATTTTTGAAATTGGGGTTATAAAATCGAGTGGGGTTATTTTAAATAGCAATACTTGACTACTTTTATGAAGGACTTATTAATAACGGAACTGAACTGATTAAAGTTTCTCACTATATCGTGCACCCTGTTTGAACAATACATGTACAAACCCTAAGAAGAAATGGATGGAACAAATTAAAAATAATGCAGCTCTATTTAAAATGAGCTTTCACTTGTATTTCATTGTAGACAGAATAAATATAAAGAGAGAAATAAACACATAAATAACATATGTTTTGTCAGCTTCATTTCATTTGTGAATATGTGTCCATACTTTAACTTCAAGTCTGCAACACATTCATGAATAATGGAATGGTGTGATTTAGGACTGAAAATGTAATGACAGTATTTTTAAAAATGTTATTTGAAGCAGATGGCGTGAGCCGCTAACCCTTACTTTTTGGATATTCATGGGAAATTCTTTACCGTTTCATTTTTACTGCAGCATCTTAAGTGTTTCTTTCACACAAAGCAATTATGTAAAACAATCCATTTACATGTACGCCACCTCAATGAGTAGGAGTAAAAAAGGTAGGCAAAAAGAACAAAATCAATCAAATTTCAAAAGTTGAGCAACATAAACAAGCAAATAATGAAAATGAATGAACTAAGTAACAAAATGAGCAAAAAATAACAAAATGAATGAAAAATGTACAAAGTAAACAATAAAATGAGCAAAAAAGAAGAAAATAATAAAGTTAATTAATAAAAATGAACTATGTAATCAAGAAGTTGAACAAAATGTCAAAATATAAGAAGTTGAACAAAATGTCAATAAAAATAAGCAACAATATGATCAAAATAATCAAAAAGTTTAACAAAAATGAATAGTAAATGAAATAAGCAGCAAAACTATAGAACTGAGCAAATCAAACAACATTGGTTAAAAAAAGGCGTTAAAAAAGTTAACAAAACAATTAAGAAAATCACCACTGATTGTCACTAACTACTCGTATTTTGTTCCTTGCCACAAAGCAACCAAAGAATAAAGTAGTCGGTGAAATGTCGGCAGGTGTTGGTGGAGAACAACACCCACTGGAACACAGCGGAATATTGTCTCTGAAGGAGTTGGCAGCTTCCTCGGCACAAACTTTTATTAACACCATTTCTCTTCCATCCTCAAGGAGACTCAATTGAATTAGACGATATTCATCACTCGGTGCCACCCTTCGCCCCCCGCCAGAGTGAACCGTCCTACGCTGGGACGACCCCCTCACCAACGGCCACCACGGAGAGCACACAGCAGACACACTCTCACCTGAGCCATCCTCCCCCAGAGGACCCGCTGGGACCTCTGCCTGACAACTGGGAGATGGCCTACACCGAGAACGGAGAGGTCTACTTTATAGAGTAAGCAAGGAGCTACGTTTTATGCGCCTTGTGGCATTTTCTGTAATACATGTGTAATACATGTGTAATACACAGGTGCCGCGGACATGTTTCCATTATCAGTTCAATTTAGTGGGCAAAAAGTTTTCTCCTGTAAAATGTGGCTTTTCACTGGTTGGAGTTTTGGCCCATTAGGCTGACATTTCCTGTACTATCTGACATCAGCCTTTTCTGCATTCACATGTGTGATAGGGCTGAATCATTTGGAGGAAAAAAAGAAATCATATCGCAAGGATGGCACCCATGAATTTGATTGGAATGAACATTTCTGCATTTTCTCTTCGTGGGAAAAATATAATAATGCGTTGTGTGTTTTTGCTCATGTCTGAATCAAACAATCTGGAGGTTGTTATTTGTAGCAGCACAATGCATAATAATATCATGTTGTCACAGAATTTACCTTTATCAAACCCTGCAGCTGTGACAGCCTGGATATTAGACTTGGCCACACGGCAGCAATGATTTTTGATTATATTTTGATTGAATCATTCAACAGTCGTGTTATTTGTTGTAATGCATCCTGCTATACATTTGTGTGGTGCACAATAAACACTGTTATGAGGCGTGATTTAGAAAATATATTGGGTAACTGTGTGTATGTTCATACCGTGTTTGATTATTAGGCATTAATTATGACTTTTATTTTGGAAAAAAACCATGATATACTAAAGCAAAAAAGTATATTTTATAGACAAGGTTTCATTTGATGGTAGTGGTAGTTTTTAAAAGACCTTGTAGGATTCTCTTCTTCACTATCAAAGGCTAGACAAACTTTTTTAAAGTTTGCCAATAGCTCTGCTTTACAAGAGGTTCATTGTAAAAGAGCCACTCCATCAGCAAACCATTTCAGAGTAGCTCTCAGTAGTTATGTTTTCTTTCAAACCCTTCCAATAAACTCCATTTTATATTCACCAAATTCTGACAATCTCTGAATCCTGTTCATGTTTTAAGTGGTTTAAATAAATTAGTTGCTAGTTCTCTTCTCAACTCTTTGGTTTCTATTATAAATGTCAAATATTGTAACATTTATCCCCAATAGTCCTAATTGATTTTTGTTTGTTCTATTTAGCCACAACACAAAGACCACATCGTGGATAGACCCTCGGTGCCTGGATAAGCCTCAGAAGCCCCTGGAAGAATGTGAAGATGATGGTATGTTTGTGTGTAGATGAGGACCGGTCGAATTGAGTGCACCTGTGTAAAATCATCTTGTTATTGCACTATTTTGTGGTAAACCCCAGGAAAGACAGAGAATATTAGCCTAGGTACAGTCAGATTGTATGTTAAATGCCTTTAAGAGGCGATCGATCCAAACGCTGGTAGATGTAGCAGACTTTGACTCACACTCTAGTCAAAGTCTGCTTTATTATCAGTTTTGCCACATGTGCAGCACATACAGAGGATCAAAAATACGTTTCTCTAAAATCCACAGTGTGTAAAAAAAAAAAAAAAAAAAAAAAAAGTGTGTACATTAAACATCAGTGTAGAAAACTAAAGGCACACAAAATAAGATAGATACAGTTTAAAAATTAAGACAATAAATGTAATAATTATGGCACATACAGGTTAAACTGGTGGACGCACAGTATTTTCACTCCACTAATCCACTACCAACTTTATTTATAAAGCACTTAATCTCCAGTAGGTGAAAGTGATGCGCATTGGACCTCATAAGCAAAACCAAACCTAGAATACAGGTAAGAAATATAAAACGCATAAAACATAATTTAAAATAACAAACAGCAATAAAATCAGTAAAATCCATAAAAACAGCATAACACAATAAAACAAAACACTCTAATTCTAAATGGAATGTTAGTGTTAGTGCTCTTTTGGTGCTAATTTGTCAACAGATTAAACCATTTTCACCAATAACTGCACGTGTGTGGGTTGATGTAATGGGGAATTAATCCATGCAATGCCTCAGTGGCCCATAGGTGTCAGTGTTGGGCCAATGTTGAGCGGTGATTAGGAGCCACTGCTACTGTGACGTTTTCTTTCAGCATCAAAGAAATAACTATTTGCACAGTTATACTCCCTCTGTAGCTACTGAAACATCCTGCCTGTTCATACAAGTCTAACACACACTATGTTTACAGAGGATGACTCAAGACTTTATTCTGACACATCATTAAATAGGTGAAATTCTTCTGAAACCCATCTCCATTTTTGTCCCCTGACATAAAGCTTGTGGACTTTTGGAGGAAAGTGCCTTGTAAACAAGAGGCTGATTAACTCTTGCCACCCAGTGGCCAGATGTAGTCGTTACATGTGACTGATTTCACAGAGCTGCCTGTTTCTCCCTCTCACTTTCTCTTTCAAAATCAATTCCCTGGTGCGGTGCTGTCCATCCTGTTGAGCAGAAGGGGTACATACAGAGGAGCTGGATGATTTAGGTAAGTACATTTCTCATCTTTTACATCACATCCCTGCATCCTTGAGGCCATTCCATCACATGAATTTTTCACAGTTTAAAGTCTCAGCTCAGAGCGAGTTTAAAAGAATCACTGCTCTTTATAATGCACACCCATAATCACGTGCAGAGTGACAGCAGAGTGCCTCATATAGAGCCATCTGAAAAGTGAGAGCAGTTGGTGAGAGATGACTGTGACAGTGACTGTAATCATGTAGAAATGTGTCATTATGCTGCGCTGCTAGAGACTTGACCTTTTTCCTCTCCATCCCTCAGTGTGTTGCACTGATTTAAAACAAACACATGCAGATTGTGATTAGAAATGCATCCTTCTATCACAAGTGTCAAACATAATTTTTGTTCATTTGTTTACTTTTACTTAGCACATGCCACAGGCCAGACACACACAGTCACACATCAGCAGGCCAACATTTCATACTAAGGAGATGAAGGACAGTCTCAGGAAGATTGTTATGATGATATTTGCCTAATGGATGTCTGACTGAGCCTGACGGACAAAGTTTTTTTCCCCAAGGTCCATCAGCACAATAACTAGCCTATCAGACACAGCACCACACCCCCTTGTACCAGGATCAGTGATGTCTAGAGACTGTCCCTGCGCTGTTATACTCTAGTAATAAATGTCATTCCATTAAGCAAGACATCAGATTAATAGAGTGTCTGCCAATGATTAATGTACTTTCACCTGACCTTAAAATAATGCAATACAACACAAAATTAAAATTGCATGCACACATTTATTATCTTTTATCCAAACTGAATCTCATAAAACAGGGTTTCGAAGTTTTTCATTAACCTCAGTATCAACTCCATTGATATTAAAACCTCACAACCAAGGTTAAAGGTAAAATATGTAACATTTCTCCTGCTCTCCAGCATTTTTCAAACTCGCCCCCTTCCCCTCTGTTCAGAGACGGAGCAAGAATGGCTTGATGTTAAGAGAACTGGAGAAAACACCATGAGACATAGTTGCAATGCCATAAAAAAGATGCTAAATAGACAAACAGATGGTAATTTTCTCATGCTTTTTGAATGTTTTGCATTTTACAGCACACTTAAACTCACCCACACCATAACAAAACTCAGGTTCCACAGGGAAATAAAACTCAAACAGATTGTTTCCATGTTTGCCTCATGGATACACGTACACGTAGCTTTGACCTCAACCAGCGATGTGATGCTCTGATTGGCTAGAGCTGTAAACACGCTACTTTCTGCTGACCTGACTCCTACAAAGAAAAATCAGACCCAAAAAAAGAGAAAGTCTGTGCAGCTAAACAGACAGAAGGGATGATTGACAGTGATAATTATTAATGGCTGAGTCTCTATCTTGATTTTAGGTGAATTTAGAAAGAAACATTATAAACTTTGCTGTTAAATATGTATTTAAATAGTTAGTTGCTGCTGCTTCAACTTTTTTGAATAACACTGGGTTGAACCACTGTGTGTTATGAGTGACTCAGACAAATATCATTGACTCCCACTGGGTGTTTCCTGCAGCATTTTACCATTGATGTATTTAAACAAGTAGCAGGTTGAAATACCACCAGTGTCTACTGAGTCTGTGTCTTGTTAGCAGCTTCCGTAGTGAAACACCTTAAGCAGCTGCTAATTTATGATCATAACATTAGACCAACGCATATCTTTAAGACAGCCGTCGACTGGATGGCACGTTCAATAACTATCGATCTGCAAAATTCAATACAGGTGGGCAAAGAAATGCAATTAACTTCATTTCTCGGAGGAGTAGCAGACTCAAGCGTTTTATGAATGTCAACGCACACTTGCACACATACAGAGTCCGTCTCTGCAGCACATGGTCACGCAAACAAAATCAGTTGGAGTACTGAGAGAATGAGATGCAAAGCTAAACATGTGATTCATCATGCCTGCGTTGTCTTTGAAGTCAGAAAATGTGGTATATGTGGTGGATGAGAAAGGGAGGGTGAGAGAGAAAACTGCAACTGATGAGTGACAGATTTTTTTTGTCTGTCATTCCAATCTGCACTTCCCCACAGTAAAATGTATACCATTATACATGCTGCCTCCATCTCCCCCTGCCGTCTCTCGCACAGTCGTTCACCACACACGCAGGTGCTCCTCCAGGAGCGGAACTAGTGCAGTGTGAAATCAAGTGGGTGATTAAAATTTTGCGCGAGGCGAGGCAGGACTGCATTCCATTTAACGTTCCAGTTGAAAACATCTGAATCATAATTCACCATGCCTGCTTTGTGCCTTCACCCTGTACAACAACGCTAACTCTGTAACCTTGTGTTCCTCTTTCGCTGCTTGTGCATTTTGCATTAGCTGCATTTAGCAGGTGTTGAAAATATATGCAGTGTGCACCTTGAGTAGCATAGGAGCATGAAATTGACGTCTCTTTATTTAAATCTGTTTCACTTGTAAGCCGCTTCTCCTGGTCAAACAGTATTTCGAACTGTCATCTGTAGACGATTTCACCATCTCCATCCTGCTTTTTATTGAATCAGCTACGGATTCTACTCCAACCAAGGGTTCTCATTAGAAAGCAGAGGGAGGCTCTCCAAGTTGGATGATTATAATTACCATCCACTTGCACACAAGGCTAAGCATAATTGGACGCGGATAATAATATGTAAAACTGATACATCTTAGGAGGGATTATTGGACAGTCTGTGTTTGTAGCCAATTAGAAGCCTTGGACATTATGTATGTGGAGGACAGCCAATAATCATTGCTGCTGTAATTGGACTATAGAACTAAATGAGATGGTTGTGTTAAATGTAATGGCATCAGTCTTTGGGGTAAATACCATAGAAATACAGCAAAACTGAACCATGGAGCAATTACATTGTTTTGAAGTGGGCTCAGTAATGTCCATATCTTTTCCTAATCAGTGCTGATTATGCCAGATTCGGTCTCAGCCATGGGTTTCTGTCTAAGTGGTTATAGTGTGCGCATCAGTGCTGTCACCATTGTGATTAGATAGTTGCTGTCGGCACCATCTTCTCTAATAAAGTAGGTGTTCAGTCCCAATCAAAGATCACGAGGTGAGGTCAGGCCTGATGCTGATACATAAACACTGTGACATATGTAAAAGACAGCGTTGTGAAGGCTACTAACTAAATGTGGTGACTAAGGTTAACAGTGTAAAAAGTAGTTTCAGAGGATTCAGAATCACAGAGAAACTGCCTCCCCTAAAAAAACACCAATAGAAAAGTTATCCATAAAAATAACCAAACTACATGATTGTCAAGATAAATATCACATTATTGTTATAGTGAAAAAAAATTGTTATATTGAACAAAAATGTATTAATCATTTCAGTCATATCTGTTAAAATGTGTTTTAACGGGGCATAGTTGTGCACACCAAAAAAAAAACATTGAATAGGGCTGCAAAATACCAAATAAAAGTTGGATGTTGACCTGTTTTGCATAAATTGGTTAGTAATGATGGAGATTCCATACAGATCCTGCAGGTCACTCACTGGCAAAAAACAAGACTCCTTAAATCAGACTTAGCCATGTTTTGTTCAAAGCAGTAGGAGCTGGCAGTGGAGCTGCAACATGTACTAGTGGTGCATTATTAAAATAAGTATTTAAAAAGTCCATATTCTCTGATTGCAGCTTGAATGTGGGCTTTTTCCCAATTTTCTGGTTTTTTTTTTTTTTTACATTTTGCCGTCCAATTGAATCAACTACTTAATCATGCCAATACCCTATCTAAACAACAATTGGCAAGGAAAATAAGTGTTGAATGCAACTCTACTTGGAAGACGAGAACCATGTGATTTTGTCTTTATGTCAAGAAGCAACTAATTATCGCATGCATATAATTGAGTTCATGTGATAATGTTGAAATTATATATTGTGCTTCTCTGATTAGTAGCGACGACCGTACAGTACCGGTGGCTTGGCCACGCGCTGTGCTGTGGTCGGCTGATGGCAGGCAGACGGGGCAGTGTCAGGCCTGTATTGATTTGATTGGCAGACAACAGGTGGTGCCAAATCAAAAAAGCCAGCCAATCTAACACAGCGTTTACTGCCAACGGGATGGAGCTCATCTACGTGGGGAGACAGCTCTTTGTAAGCTACTCTGCCGTTTAAAGTCTCGTAAATTTAAGAGCAAGAATATATTTGATTGTCCCTTGTGGGATCACCAGCATTTTCATTAACAAATGCTGTTTAATTTGTCTTTTTTACCTCAGTAACTGTGGTGGATTATATTCATTTTGTAATTTATGTCAACACTCAGAAGGGGGAAATACTCAAGTACTTTTGCTCCTTTACATGTACATGTGCAGAATACATTTTACTCTTACTCAGTTACATTTGTGATGAAAAGGCTCAATGTCAAGGCTCAAAATCAAATTTAATATATTAACAAAAATATTCAAGTAAATGAACAAAATGAACAAATTAAACACAAAAATGATCAGCATGTTTTAAAAATGATCACCAAATTGATCAAAATAAGCAGGAAAAAATGAAGAAAAAACCTGAAGAAAACTACAAACTGAGCATAAGATTAACAATAAATAAATAAAAATAAAATATGAAGTAAATTAACAAAAATGAACTAGAACACAAGAAATTAAGTTAAAAAAATCAACAAAATAGGCAAGAAAAACGAAACAAAAATGAAATAAGCAACAAAATGAGAAAAGTGAACAAATTACAGTATGCAACGACAAAATAATCAAGTAAGTTAAAATAAATGAACAGTGTAACCAACAAAACTGAACAAAAATCAACAACGGCAACAAAATGATCAAAATAATCGAGGAAATAAACAAAAAGGGCCAAAATATCTGTTTGAACACAATATACAGTATTATGCTGTAATTATTGCTGGAGTGGATTTTTTATGGGATACTTTTAACTCTTACTCAAGTACTTGTTTTTATGAGTACCTCTGCTGTTTCTGTTTACTCTACCCACCACTGTGAGCACTGTGTACTGAAACCAACACAGGGCTAAGTCTTCAAGCGGTCAGGACCAAAACATTAGCAGATAAATCAGAAAATGCACTGCAAATTGATTAATATTCCTGCGGCGATGCCAAAATCTTTCCCCTTTATCAGCATCCGAGGCAAAGCAGAGGAAAAAATACACTCGAGACCGAGACGAGGCTGAGACATTTAAAAAGTCCGGATGCTACTGTCGAAACCAGGATCAGTCTTGAACTACAACCCTAACATGTGACTAGTTAGAGAGGGACGCTCACACACGTAGAAGGCAAACAGAAAACAGCAGCTGTCTTTTTAATTTAAACATCAAATAAATTATAAACATGTTACTTTGTTGTCTTCTCTGGCCATTTGTATGAGACAGAACTCACACTTTAATATTGAAAGAAAAAAACGGATTAGTCGAAATATGTTCCTCTGGTTCCTCTAGTCCTGATTTTTCACCGCTGTTCATTTCCTTTAATCTGTCATTTTCTTTTCCTTTCATCCTATTTTCTCTCCTTTCTTCATCCCCTCTCCCTTATGCTTTTCATCTCTGCGTCCCTTCATTCATCCATCCGTCTCTGCCCAAGGGGGTCTACCTCTGTTCTTATCTGATGTGTGGAAATGTCAGCAGTGTGAGGGGACAAGGGGGGGACAACCTGTGAAGCTGTTGAGTCAGTCGGCCCTGGAGACTGTCTGATAGGCACACACAATGGCGAGGCAAAAAGGTTTCTTGTGGCCTTGCCTCTCATGGCTCAGTACATGGCCTCCAGCAACTTCACAGTCTTGAGTTTCCTCGTTTTACTTCTGTCCACGGTACGGTCTTATTGTGCTTTCTCCCCCCTCTTTTAGAACTTCCACCAGGATGGGAGAAAATAGACGATCCGGTGTACGGGGTCTACTATGTTGAGTAAGTCATACAAATACGTAGGAAAAGCCACTACACAATGGCACTTCATATGCAGATCATCCAGCTGACACTGCACAAAGGCATAGAGAATATCAACCGTTGTTTCTAACGTTTCAACGTGTAACAGTTTTACCATAACAAAGGAAACTCTTGACCTTATAAGAAATAGTGGCAGCCGTAACATGTGCATACTTGTACTGCAAGATGTCACCAAGTGAAGTACGACCAGATTTCTCTCCATCTATTTTTGCCATTTGTGGAATGGTAAATGTAAGCCATTTTGTTTGTGTCATAATCATTTGGAGGAATACGAAGCAAATGTGTGTGTTGACATGTTGTATGTGTTCATTTCATCCTGTTTAAAGCCCCATGGGCCTTGAGCATTAATACAAGCATGTTTCATGGTTTTGATGTTGTTCAAAGCAGCACCTGGGATCTCGAGGCAGTGCCATTTCTATTTATTCCCCTTTTTATCCCTGCAGTACTTCCTCAAATAGACATTATACACACTTTCCTTGAGTTAAGGTACAATGTCATAGTTTTAATTTGCAGAAAATGTTAGACGTTTCAATGCGATGTGAAAGATGTGTTTTGTGAATGAAGTCATTACCTCTATTGAATAAATTTGATGTGATTTGTGGGTGTAATTGTGTTCCATGTCTCAAAGTGGGGATCCTGTGCAATTATGGAGGCATGTGTATTAATTGAAGCCTATTGCTATGTCCCCCCTCCCTTTCTTGGAACCTTATTCTCTCCCCTGTGTCTGTAATTCTCATTCTGCTGCACTCCACTGTCCTGCTGATATTTACTCTGCATGCTACATTGTATTTTCTATCCTTGTTTTCCATTTTCTCCCTCTTTATGTTCCACCTGCCCTTCATCATGTATCCTCCAACCTTTACACTCTCATTTCTCTTTGCACCCTCCTAAAGTCATATCAACAGGAAGACCCAGTATGAGAATCCAGTGCTAGAGGCTAAGAGGCGCAGGCAGTTGGAACAGCAGCCGCCTCAGCAGCCTCAGCCTCAAAGCCAGCAGCCACCTGAAGGTGAGCGCTACATCCGAGGTTCGTTCACAAGCCCCCACCAAGGGCGTCATTTTCTTTTATTCTATTCATGTGTGTGACTGAGATGTCTGTGTATTTGTCTGTGCGCCTGATTGTATCTGTTTTGATACCAGTTATGGCTACAGTGTTTCTTGATGTTGCCTGCTACGTCTTTATAATTTGCTAAGTTCCCTTCCATAAAGGCATAACTATTATTTGCAGCTGTTCCGCACAGCCCTTTTGAAGTTAATTTCTGTTTATCGTGTTGCCTCTGGGTGCTTGTTTGTGGTAATAACTTAAAAGCCTCTTTTTCAAGTTGAACACAGGTAAGTTTGGCTTCATCTGAAAATGATCTGACTACCACAGAGCTTGTTTGCTTATTTGTGTCACTTAAAGATGCCTTGCATAGGATTTAGAGAAATTGAACATAATATTCGTAAAAATACACCTGAAATCACCTTTCTTATCTTGAAGTGAGACACTTAGAAACCCATGTAAAGCTGCATTACATCAGGTCCGTAGACTGTATGAAAGATGGACGTTCTAATGCTTTTAGTATTTCCTTCTATGTAAACAATCCAAAAATAGTACAGTCATAAGAGTTGCCATGTTGCCTGTGTGAAACAATTAATTTGTGCAGTAGAAACAACCTGATTACTCCCCACAAGCGTGTTTAACAGATTTGAGGCTATTGATGCGTTCCATTTACCAGGGAACTCAGAGGCCAAAACTGGGAGTGACGTAAACTTCGAGCTGATCGCATTCCAGCTGCAAAGCTGGAAAAAAAAACATGGATGTGTGCTGGAAAGCCGGCTCATTCAGAGCATAGCATATGTACCTGGTAATTGACACACAACATAGTAACATGCAGTAGATAAAAAATGAACGGGTCTATTTATGGGACTGATGTAATATGAAACAAATACACCAGAAATTAGCAGCGTTCATTCACTTGTTTTGAGTGAATTGTAAAATCACGGTCGGTGGGGGTGCTCTCACTTTCTGATTCAGAATTCCATCTCAAGGGGGCGTTCCAGTTCAAATTTCTGTCTGGAAACTGAGAAACTCCGACTTCTGAGTACAACCTGAACGCACCATGAGATTGGTCATTGTTTGTGTCAGTGACAAAACTAACTGAAAACAAAGTGATGACAACGGGAACGCAAATCTAACCTAATGAAAATTAATTAAAAAGACCACAATTACCT
>JAQQAE010001896.1:0-23828 GCA_029823295.1 Pseudamia nigra
CAAACCTCTCTTATCTTTTTAAATGGGTGAACTTGCACATTTTTACATTTCCCAATACTTGTTGTCCCCACTGTATAACAAAGCAGTCTCATTATTTAACAGACATACCTCATTGTGCCTTTCTACTCCACTCATAGAACTTTACGCTGCTTTCCATTCACCCATTTTCTCATACAAGCACACACCTCTAGTCATGTCCCATAACCCAGAAAAGAGGATGAAGGAAGTGGGTGGGACTCAAGTCTTTCTGGATCAGCCATTGGCCAGTTCAGGGAATGAGAATACAGAACAGGTAACAGAACAGACGCAGCTGCAGAGTGACGGGAGACGTCTGTGGAGACAAACTGAAGAACAGCTGAGCGATCCAGGTCAGAGTCTGATTTGATGGTGATGTCATAGGCCTTCAGGGAAACATACACCAGCTCAAGCCTTTGAATCAACCCTCAGGACTGGATGTGCACAAATAAATCAACCTCATCCACTACAGTTCCTTGGCTTCTTGCTATGTTACAGTACACACACACACACACACACTGCAGGCGTAACCATGCAATCACACTGCGGTGATAGGAGATACTGTACAAACACTCAGATCCAGTTGTTGCAAATGACAAAAGCTAAGGTGTGTGATGTGTGTAAGGCTGATCTGTGAAATGAAAGCAGAGACTTTCCAGACGTACAATCAGTGCTCAGGCAGAGTGGATCACAGCCCTACTTGGAGAATATTTGGTTTCTGTGTTGCACAAGTGCTGCTCTCTCCACGGGACAGCAGAAAAGCATACAGAGGAAAGTATGTAAAATGCAACAATATACGTATACAACGTGAGGGAATCTAGAAGAGACATTTCAAATTTAAACTTGGAAATCATCTTTCCAAAAATGTATTAGCTCTAAACATCTTTTTTATATCTAAACAAGACCATGTATCATGGCATTTTATAAATTTTACGCTGCAAATGTGAAACACAACACATAATGTATAACACTGGAGACTCTTAAAAATAACAAAAAATATCAAGACAGTAAGCCAGAATTGAAAATGAAAAAGTACTCAAGGGAATGAGTGATACAATCAAGAAAACGAATGAAGCATTTAAGAAAGTTGTCAGAATAATATAAAAATAAACAAAATGTGCAAAATAAGCTGAGGAAATAGCAACAAACCAAAGTAGAGAATAAAATTAATAACAATTAACAAAATAATCAAGAGATTTATCAAATATTTTAGAAAATTAACAGACTAATTATGAAACTATGAGCAAAATGTGCATCATAAACACAAAAAAGAAATAATATTAAGAACAAAATTATCAAAAGGATGCACAACATATAGAGGAAAATAAATAAAATATTAAAGAAAATGAACAAAATAATTATAAAAGGATAAATAAAAAGTACAAAATTAGCAAAAAACTCAAAATGAACAAAATGAACAATATAGAACAGGCACCAAAAATGAACATCAACAAACAGAATCAACAAAATGAACAAAATATTCAAGTAATTGAACAAAAATAATTTAAAAAATGTGCAAAATAATAAAGGACATGAACAAACTGTTTGAGAAAGTCATAAAACTAACTAAAGACATTAAAAATAATTGCAAAATAAGTAGAAAAATCTGCCGAAATACTAAAAAATAAGCAAAATAGCTGAATATGTTCAATATTTAACTGCATTAACATTAACACTGCTTTAGGGAAAAATAAGAATGAAGTGGAAGTGAACTGAGTTTGACCTTTTGTTTAAATAATGGATCCGTGTTGTGTGTTGTGCAGGTGTTTGTGCATTTTCCTCTGCAGGTGTTTGGGATAAAGCTGATTAGTTGTTCTCCTCTGCTTTTCTAAGCAGTGAACCGAGTCACTGCTGTGTTCTAGACTCCATGGAAAACATATTTGTCTGTGTTTAAAACCACAGTAACATATTTAGATGATTACATGTGCGTACTTTACACATAACTTGTTCCATTTTTTGTTGATTAGAATCAACAAATAATTTTCAGAGGTGGGTAGTACTCAAACATTTACTGCTTTTCATATACAGTGGTACCTCGCTGTACGAATGCTTCCTCCTATGAAATATTCACTGTACAAAAATATTTTGGTCAAAAATGCATCCCAGTGTCCACATAAAACATCGCGGTACAAGAGATAAAACCGGAAGTGAACTTCTTCTTTTGGTTCGACTTATTGGGTGCATTACCTCCACCTACCAGACTGGAGTGTGGTACAGTAGATCAGCAGTTGGACGTAAACTATTGCCCACCCGGAAATGATGTAAACGGTCAACACAATAACGTGATACGGCCAAATGCTAACCGCTAGTAGCTTGATGTCCCTGCTACAGAGCTGCTCCTTAACAGTGCTGTGGCCTGGGTAACACCATCTGTTGTTTACAAACACTGCCAGTCTCCCACCTTTCCTCTTGCCGCTCTCCTCTCTGCCACTGTCTGGTCCACATGGATGAAGCCGGGTCTGCCCAGCTTTGTGTTGTTAGCTCGGGAGCTGTGGCTAAGCTAAATTGGTCAGTGGCTGACCGATTTAGCTTAGCCACTAATGTACATACGCTGCTTTGCTTCTCTAACACTGTGCTAACTAGCTGTTTGCCCCGCTACGCCGACTTGAAAAAAAACAACATATTATTTTCGCACACCGAAGCACACACAACACTTGCTAACACTACATTTCATGTCCCGGTCGAACATCCCAGAAGTTAGGGTTGTTCACTCTCAGTTCTAAGATCCCAGATGAGTCCTCAATTGTTATGAGTTTACCCTCTCGATTAGCTTATGATTGCTATGATTCCATTCCCGGACACCTAGGCCAGGCCTGGGACCCAGTGAGCTGAGACAGACAACATCAGCCGTGTCGTAAGTCAAGGTAAGAAGACATTATAAATCATTTTTATAACTAATCTCATGTGTTCCTTTTCATATAATTAACATAACTTCCTTTTTATATAATAATAATAATAATAATAATAATGAATACAAGTGCGCGTACGGGTGTGTAATATATGCTTCTGGTAATGGATTAATATTATATTTACAGACAGTATATTCCTACGGGGAAAACCTGCCCACTCTAAGAGCGTCACACCAAAACAGATTGATTTCGTACGAGGTACCATTGTACTTCAGTAGTTTTTCTTTCATTCAATTGTACTTCTTGGAGTAGTTATTTGGTAGAATACTTTATATTCTTACTCAGTTGCAGTTGTGATAAAAACATGTACTTCAAATGTAACTGAGTAAGTTACTGTATATTTGGCCACAACTGATTGAGCAGACTAATAGAAAAAACTCAAACAATCAACTAAAATAAAAAATACAGCCTTAATATTACATCATCATCTTCATCATCACCGTCATTATCCTTATCATCAGTACTATCATCATTGCCATCATCATTATTATCATCTTTGTCATCATTATCATCACTGTTATTATATCATCATCATTGTCATTATTATCATCATTATTATGATCATCACCATCATTATTATCATCATTATAAACATCATCATCGTCATTATGATCATCATCATCATCATCATCATTACCTGTCTCGTCTGACTGCTTTTCTGAGCCCTTCTCTGCACTGCTCTCGAAACCTAATCACCATGGAATTGATCAGCTGGACCCTCAACTCAATTGACACCCTTTTTTTGACTAGGGATACACAAAAGACTCCTGGAAGAATTGGATAGTCGTCGGCCTCGCACCGATGTCCATTGAGAATATTGGAGATCTACATTCACAGTATTTGGAACCGTGATAACAGGGCTACTGCTGATTGGAATTGGTGTTGCCCTGGTGTATCGATCGATTAAGAATATGGACGCAGCCATTCACAGCCCCCAGAAGCATCCTGTTACATCCTGTTTTTGGCTTCAAGATGCCGTCCAGGAAGTGACAAGTCGATTGGCTTCAAAATGGCCCTTCAGAAACCAACGGGTGACGTCACGGTCACTTTGTCCATAATATAAACAGTCTATGCTCTAGATACATGTTTTTTAAATTTCTGCCCAAAAATGGCTCTTTAGACTGTAAAGGTTGCTGACTTCTGGTCTAGATTGAGAGCCTTAGATTATTAACTTAAAGCATACGTTCATGTTTTAATATGAAAAGCATCATTCATGTTATGTGAGCTTTGCCCTGTGATGTCACATAAACAGGAATTAGTAGAGAGAAAGGTTTAACTCACTGTATCTGCTGAGTGCTGTCTTTTTAATTTTGTTCACTCTCTAGATTCTCTCTTTGTTCTTATTTTGGGCACAGCCTGTAAATACTCACAAAACACATGTATGTTGTCTTTAGAAGATTGGAAATGTTTAAATTTAGGAGTTTCTGATTGTTTAAGCTACCTTGTTAGCTTACTGTTATTTTGTATTCATGCTGGAGTTATAGATATACTTCACATGTGCCAATTTAGATATGTTCTTCTTTTTCTCGGTTTTCACTATCCATCCCTTAATCCTTGTGGGGGGGTGGTGGTGCTGGAGCTTATCCCAGTTGACTTGAGTGAAGGTACACCCTGGATGAGTTGCTAGTTCATCGCAGGGCTGACACATAGAGGCAGACAACCATTTAGTGACCAATTCACCTTTAGGAAGCTGGAGTACCCAGACACGGGGAGAACATGCAAACTACACACAGTTCAATCCCACCACCCAATGTTGGGATTGAACCCAGGACCCTCTAGCTGTGAGGCACGAGGGTCCAGTTTATTAGTGAAAGCTGGCCGACATGGTGGTGCAGTGGGTAGCACCACCGTGTCGCCCAGTTTTCACTAATAAATGTTAATAAACATCAAGAATGAACATGTGTCTTCGCTAAAGGCATTAGCTGTTTGCTAGCTGTATCATGGAAGCAATAAGGGAACCACAGCTATTTCAAAAGTTTCTTTCACAAGCCCTTTAAAATATCACATTTTGACTTTCTGTGCATGTTTCGTGCCTCAAAAATGAGTGAAAACTGTATAATATTAAATTTTAAAAAAGTACAAATGGGCCTTTGATGACTGGCCAATGGTGGGCGCTCAGGTCCTAATAGTGAGCAAGTTCGGGAGAGAAGGGGTCATGGGAATGAAGGAAAATAAAAGGAGAAGACATAACATCAAAAATAAAATTTTACCCTGTCCCCTAGGATTGTTCAAATATCATGGGGCTCACAGTGCAAGAAAATTCTATGGCAAATAAATTCTGTTACACTTTTCTTTTTACACTGCAATGACATGTTCTTAATACTTACATGCATTGGCTGTATATGCTACAGCCCCAACAAATCCACTAGATCAGTGCTTCTCAAATAGTGGGGCCAGGCAGGGCGCACATAACCCTGGCGGACATGCTTTTTTTTGCCATACTGTAGTAGAATTAAATGTCATTGCACATCCACTACAGTAGGTGGCAGTGTCGGTCCATTGTCGCATGTATGGTGTAGGGTTTTTTTTTGCACCGAGCAAACAATATGAAGTGCAGTAAACAAACCCTAAAGAGACAACATGGAAAAAATTCTAATAGGGAGGAAAAGAAAGACAGAGAGAGACGGAGATAATGAGACAAAAGAAAGTCACACAAGCACTAAGATGAGGAAATATGACGACACGTACGTAACGCTCGGCTTCACTGTGACGACGGAGGAAGATGAGGAAAGACCGGTGTGTTTACTGTGTTTAAAAATGCTGGCAATGGAAAAGCATGAAGCCAAAAAAATTATGGTGTCACTTGCAGACATTACACCCCAGTCACGCAGATAAAACGCTGGAGTTTTTTCAGCGAAAACATGCAGAATATTGTCAACAATCACCCGGCTTTGTGATGCTACTTCTTCAGTAAAACCAGAGAGACTCGGGACCTTTGTGAGACTGGCTTCTCTGCTGTTGCTGCACTGAAGACCACGTACAGGTCCCAGGTCAACACTGAGCAGGAGCTGAGAGTCGCAGTATCATGCTTCAAATTTCGCTTTGAAAAGCTGTGAACTGCAAAACGTGCTCATTGTAGCCATTAATCCTGACTTCCTCACTTTGATAAAAAGAGAGAAAAAAATCAACACACATTGTTTTATTCATTTTATGTTTTGTAGGTTATAGTGTTTTATATACTGTGCTCCTGTGTTAATGTTGTTGAACTAAATATGTTATTATTCATTGATTGTATTTAATGTTATTTTTCAATATCAAATGGTGCAATAAGTCAGTCAAAAATATTTACAATTTAAATAAGGATTTTTTTTTAAATTTCGGGCAAATTGTTGCACCTTAAATCTTTTCTGTTAGAGATTAAAAACAATGTTAATAAAGTTATTCCTTGTTGTAAGTTGAACTGTATATCTTTTTTTGTTTTCTTTAATTTAATAAGGATGTAATGTTATGGAGAGGTCACTAATAATTTTATAGACAAATGATACTATTTATAGTCGCTCTGCTTCTTCATGTCTTGGCCTCGCACTTTCACATTGCCAGTTGTGAGTGACATATTCATTGCGCCTTGACGGTGGGTGATCTGCGGTAGGTGGCCTCTTATTGAAGCCGGGTGTTAAATGTCACCACTTTTGATGTCAAACTACAACGGGTCCTGTGTTAGTGTGTGTGCCGTCACACATTCTTAACAGGCCACAGTGAATGTCGCACACAGAGTTACATGTATGCCCCCCCTCCCACCACCACCACATGGATACACACACAAGCAGCTGGCTTCAAAAGTATTTTTTTCTTTGTTTTTATTCTAACCTTTATGACCCTTAAAACAAAAAGTCCTTGTATTGTTATGGGATGAAAATGTCAAATGTCATTGTATTTTATCTAGAACTTAACAGAATTTAATCAGTCCTGATCATCACTGCTAGATATTTGTTCATTTCCAGAGCAACTGATGTGTAAAAATGTGCATTATTTTTCATCTAGTAAATTCTACGGATTTTGGAATTTTCCTTATGTCACTGATAAGAAACACAGAATGTAATTTCTTTGTTTCGGGCTCAGTTTGAGGATAAAATAGTCTGCGCATGACCAATATCATTTTGATTTGTGAAACTATTTATTCCTTATGTAAAAATGTCATTTCATGATTGCCTCATGATTTTACTTTTACTCATACTTTTTCATTTCTGTCAGTATTTGATGTGCAGTAAGTTTTAATACTTGATGTCACCTTTACAAACTGCATAGCAAAGACTGGGCTGCATTAACAAATAAATGTCACACTTACTTATTAGAAAAGGATAAGGGTTTAACAATTTAAGTTGAATTAAACACGCATTTGAATAATAGATTAATATTCCAAGAAAAATTTGAAATTATTTATTTTACTTACTTCAAGTCACTGATTTAAGACATGATGAAATCTCAGTTGTATTTTCTTGAAAATCAATTTTAATGAATAAATAGTTTAATAATATTTTGATTAAAATTATTTCAGTTGATCAATTGATGTTTTTTAAATGAATTAAGTAGTAATTTATACAGCTGTTGCCCATAAAGTTGGAATAAAATATATTTTACCTCTCCTCATGAAATGATTGTGACATTTTGATTTATTCTTGTGCATATCTTCTGAAAATGTTTATTGATCAAAAAGGTGATTACTAATGTGTATCAACTGGAAGAAAAAGAGGAAGCTGTCTAAAAACAAATTGTTCCAACTTCATGAGTAACAGTGTTTAAACGTTGGAAACAATGAGTGTTTCATGAAGCATTAATGAAGTCAAGCATTATTAGTACAATGACACGTGTGTGAGGAATAGCTGTATCCCTTTAAATAAATCGAGGCGACGATGGCCTGACTTGGTCCAGAGTGGAGATGTCGTACAGACCTGTCAATCAAAACCCAACACATCAGACAATTGTGTCTATTTGCTGTAATACCTTAATAAGAGAGAAACACTTCAAAGATGGGCTACCAGATCACTTATCAGAGGTGCAAATAAAACATCTGAGGTCATGATGATTCATACACAAATGTATTCACTTATTTTTACACATAATCCAGTGTAACTCTATGGAAGTCAAGGCTTCCTGAAGTAAAAGGAGCAGTGCCTAAAGCTGAGGACACACTATAAGATTTTTTTGCACCAGTCAGCCCTCTGGGGACAGTCGGCATGTCTAGTCATCTGTGAGTGTGTGATGGATGTGATGTGACTACACCAAGCCTCCGTTGCAGTAAATCAAATGTGTTTGAATTTTTTGAGCTGACTCTGGATACAATAGGATTGTGTGTACTGACTACTGAACCACCTGCAAACACACGTTGCCAACAGCCAGTGAAAAACAGTAGATAAGACACAGGAAATTGCGGCAAAAGACGAAGACGAGAGGAAGTAGTGGGAATATCGAAACAAGCGAACAGCCAGGGCTGGAGTGGGACTTATTTTCAGCGCTGGTTTTTCATGCGTCAGACCGGCCCACTTTAAATCACAACCTATTATTGTTAAAGTCATGTACATGAACAACTCATGGGCTGACGGTCAAAATAAAGACAATAAGAAAAAAAGAAAATGTCTAGCGGAGGAAAGATTCAATCCGACGATATCTGGATTAGGGGCCCAACGCGCTTCCGCTACAATGCTATACTACCTGTCACTGACATAAGAGTGTTTCCTACTTCAGTAGCAGATGCTGGCATTTGCATTCCTGTACATGTCCACAGGAATTACTGGACCTATTGCATGGATTATAAGAGTTCTGGGTCCGGAACTGCAGACACTTTGAATTAATTAACGTGAACGGTGGTTTGCAGACAAGGTTCAACATCTTGTCTTACTCGTTTCATTGTCCTCATTTGTCGTTTCAAACCGCAAGCTCATTTTTGTGAGAAAGTTGCCAATTTTAACACATTTGGCTGCACCTCATTCCAGAGCTTTCCTCTTTTGAATTTTTGCCTTCTCTGCACCTAACTTGCTCTTTCTATTTTCCATCATTCAAACACCACTGACCAACTGCATGGACATGATACGTCAGGGTGTGTCTGCCAGTAAAGGCGGGGTCAGCCCAGTGGAGGTGGGGTCAGCCCAGTGGAGGTGGACTCATCCCAGGGACAGTGGTAGCAGCTACATGATCAACCTAGTGCCATGACTGATCACCAGCCCAAAAACAAAAGAAAAACATCAACACCAGCCCTCATGGCCCTGTTACAGGAGGGTCAGGGCTAGCTTCTCTATGATTCAACTCTCTAAACTCCCAAGACAGCCCCTACATAACTAAACCACCCCAGACCCTATGTGTAGGTACAGAACTTGAGTTGTATTCTATACCAGCCCTGGGCGATGTGTTTGTCCCTAACCTATCAGAGGAGTAGGTGTATTGCTGCAAACTCACCCCAACACGTCTGGGTCTGCTAGCAAATCACACCTGCATCCATCTGTCCTGCAGTCCATGTACTTTGTTCTGATGGAATAGCCAACCCGCCCTTGGGTCGCTTGGTTGTCGTTCAAGGTTTTAAGGTGAATATATACAAAGTGTTAGTGTGCTACTAAAAATTCTAATTTCAGTCCGTAGGTTGATGCAGCTCGGTTCTCTCAGCTCTGTTTCCTCTCTAGATTCTCCACCTGTTCTGTCAGCGTCTCCATCCCAATTACTTCTCATCACTCCCCACATGTTCTTTTGACCAGTGGCATTAAATTGGCTGCTTTATCAGCTTGTATCCCCCGCTGCTGATTTCCAGTAGAGGCTAATTTGGGAGAGAGCTCATAAACCCCGCCTACATCCTCCGAATATGTCAATCATATCAGTGAAACCCTAGCTGAAAACCACGCCTACGGAAACTGGATCGTAACAGGCCCAAACATGAGACCAACCCACTGGGAATCACCCCGGTCCTCCCGTTTGGCCACACTGGGCCTGTGAACAGCCACACCGTTTTTTTTCCCTTTGGATTACCGGTACTCAGAGCAGAGATCTGCGAAACCAACACCAACAGGGAGCCGTTCATCGTTTGTGTTTGTTTATCTCTCTCTCTCTCTCTCTCTCTCTCTCTCTATCTATCTGTCTATCTAGTGTACCACAGTCGATATTAGAACTTTAATTTATTTCCCCTTGGCGTCTCTGCACAGGTCTGATACCAAGCCTTAAGTGTGACTCCATCTAGTGCATATTTGTAAATGCCATGTGTTGGGCAATCACTATCTCCTTTTATGTTCATACACTGAAAATCAACTTGAGCATGAATCAGTGAGTGAGTATTTTTGACAGTCTGCTACTATGAATTGTGTTCACTGTAAGTGAGAATCAGGGATAAGTATCAGACTGGACTGCACTAAAGAAACCAAACTACACACAGCTGAAATGTGACTTTGTTGAAGCAGACAAGGGCTTCTTTTACCTCATCGGGCAGGGACCACTTCCTCCCCCCACCGTCCCCTCCTTCCTCCTCTTCCTCACTGCCTTATGTCTGTATTTTAGGGTCTTATATCTGTGTCTCAAACGTCCCTCATCCCGTCTTTTTTTCTCCGTCGCATCCCCTCGTTCTTCCAAATGTCTGGCATAAGAACTGAGAGCGTGTGCTGAATCCACGGGTGCTCTGGATGTGTGTGTTAGCCAGAGGTCCTGTGGTCGCTGTGACTTCAAAGCTGAAACCAGAGTCTCTCCACAGTCTGCAGCTTCCCTATAAATCACACACTAACCGTACTGCACGGCAAACACACACACATGCATCCAGAGCCATGAAAGAGAGGGAGACATGATAATTAAAGAAACAATCCAATTATTTACAGGTATATAGGAAAGAAGTGGGTGGAAGGGGGATAATCTGAATATGACAGTGTAGACGGGCTAAATGTTTTTACCTAAAATAGTCAAAATAGGTTGAGTAAAAGCTGAAAAGAGCCAGTCTTTCATTGGATTTCCCATAGAATAAACAGGGTGTTGCAAGCCAAGCCCTAAGTAAATTTATTTTTGAAACTAGATTCTCTGTTCTGTATATATGAAACTATGTAGTAGAATCTAATTATTTCCCTTGTGTACAGTGACTGAGAACTGCAGAACCTTCTTTTTTTGTATGGAATGGGCTTTGTTTTTGTTAAGTTCTGCCTGTGAAATATGATGCATCTATATCGTTCGCAGCACTGCTTTGCTCCATGTGTGGCTGCATGTACATAAATCATCAAGCTGCCATCACACGCTGCTCACAAAGGATTAGAATAACACCCAGACAGTGTAGCTTTAAGAAAACGGACCACAGTGCCTTTTCTTTTTCCCTTCATCCCCTTTCTGTCTCACATACTTCGGTGATGTGAGCAGCACTTAATATGACGTGTTCGACATAAAACGTGATGGAAACAAAGTGTCAGGATAGCCAGGAACTCTGCGGCTGTAAAGGCTGATACTTTGGAGATAACCTCATGACCTTTGTTCTGTAATGTGTGTTGGTTCCTGACCCAGATTTTTCAGTCTTGATGACGTCCCAACAGAAATTCAACATGTTGAATCGCCAGGACTCAGTGTTGGTGAAGTGCGGTGGTCACGACTCGACTTCATGACTTTTATAATGGTTGGACATGTAGACACTAAGTGGCACAACGCAATCGATGTTTACTGTCGATAGATGGTGCCAATTACTAGGCGTGAGTCATGGTGTTGTTGTGGTACGTTCAATCATGTACCAGACGACTGGACTCAGTCTGAGACTGAGATCAGTCGTGATTCTTTATGTGTGGTGGCTTTAAAGACCTAAAGCATTTTGGGGGCACTTGACATTTTTGTTTTCATTTAGGTTATTTTCACTTATTCTAACAGTCAGTACTTAAGTGTCATACATCACTTGATTCAGGAGAATCTCAAGTTTCAGTCTGGCTTATTTAAAGTTAAATTGACATTTAATTTGATTGAAAATAGATACATTTATCAGAATGTTTAAAAAGGTGACATGGCAGTGTGTAGCATTTGTGCCTCACAGCTAGAAGGTCATGGGTTCAATCCCAATGCCAGGCATTTCTGTGTGGAGTTTGCATGTTCTCCCTGTGTCTGTGTGGGTTCTCTCCAGGTTCTCCCACAGCCAAAAACATGCACCCGGTTAATTGGTCACTCTAAATTGCCCCTAGGTATGGATGGTTGTCTGTCTCTGTGTGTGCCTCTGGCCTAGATTGTCATTGTAAATGAGAAGTGGTTCTCAACTGACTTACCTGGTTAAATAAAAGTTAAAATAAATAAAAAATCCAGATATGGACAATATTCCAGATATACTGATCCAGAATGATTATACTTTTAGGGGTTGAGGAAAAAAATTGACTGTAAGGTAGTAAATAAAGCTATAGAAACTGACACTAAACTGAAGTGAAAGTATGCTGATTCAGTAATGTGTCCATGGACTTGACGCGTCAACATTTATAGAGCTAGATCAGGGGTCGGCAACCTTTACAGTCTAACCCTATAATGCCGTGTGTATCATATTTGATCCACACATTTCTTAGACCTATTGCATTATCATGTGGTAAAAACTTTGCTCAAAACCCTGTTGAATACAATCTGTTACTTGTCTTTTGCCCCCAGGTGGAGGTGAATTTTGTTTAACACCCACTGTGTCAAATATGAATCAAACAAAAAAACCTAGATGCAAATTATTTTTGTTTATTTTAATTTAATTTTGTTAAAGGGGTAAATAAAGGCTTCAGATAAAAAAATCTGAATTTTCTGTGCATCATTTCTTGGGTCAGACTTTATAGGGCTAAAGAGCCATTTTTAGACACAGAATTAAAAATCATACATGTCGTGAGCCACAAAAATATTTTTTTAACCTTTCTGTACCACATGACATATAATGTATATTTTAGCTGCAACGTGTTAAACCCATTGCTGACTTAAAATTGGCAACAATTTATTCTCGACTTAAGGCTTCACTTGTTTTGTGATTCTCTTTTATCACATCAATTGCAGGGTCTGTTATCATAAAACAGTAAAATAGACAAACCTTGACCTGAAAATTTTCAGTGATTGTCAGTATACATTGTTGCTCATATTATTGAGAATTTTGGTCATTTTTAATATGTTTTTGGTCATCTTTGTTCATTTTCATGTTCATGAAATTCTTTGTTGTCTCTGTTTATTTAATTGTACATTTTTTTTAATGTTTTGTTCATTATTTTTGGCTTGTTTTTGTTCAATTTCTTGTTTCTGACTTTTTTGTTCAAAGATTACAAATACAGGTGAAGTACTTGTGCAACCTCTCCCAAAACTTGACTTGTAAAGTAACAACTCATGGTGGATGCTGCACAAAATAAATAAATTAAATGTTTCATCATAATCTCAGCATTATGACTTTCTACCACATGTGGCCCTGGAGCTACAGGTTGCAGACCCCTGAGCTAGATCCAGAAGAAAACCATGATTATTTAAATATAAATACAAAACTAATAATGATATGTATGTGATTCCAAAAGCTAATGGTAGGTTTTCATGGTCACAGAATCCAATAATGAGGGTCAAATAAATGTAAGAATATTACTTTTGGTGGTTCAAATAATAATGTTAGGTTTTCACTATGAAGAGAAACTGAGCTGCATTGGTGGGGGTCTGTGCTCTCTGAATGCTTTATAGTTACTGTAAGAAATGACAGTCCGTCCCCAGTTTCTGAGGCTGGTAATTCTAATAAACTTCCCCACTGCAGCAGACGTAGCTCTTGGTCTTCCTTTCCTGGGACAGTCCTCATGAGAGACAATTTCATCATAATTTTATGGTTTTCTCAGCTGCACTTGGGGACACAGCGAACTGTTGAGATTTCTCATATTGACTCACCTTCAGTCATTAAAGTAATGATGGACTGTCTTTTTTCTTTACTTAAGTGCTTCTTGTTGTAATATGTATTCGTATTGTAGTTGTAGTAGCAGTAACAGGTCCATTGACTCTTGCCTAAGAAGGCAAGTAACGGCACAAATTAACTTACAGTACCTGTGAATTGAAAACTATTCTGTGTCTACATCATAAATCTGATGAGTGATTGTCATGAATGTGCACATTAATTCAAGCTAAATGTGGCTGCTTTGGACAATCTAAAACATAAACCATGATCTGTAATTCCATACATGTTCTTGCACGGTTTGAATGTCACCAGGATTAATGTACAGTGTAAAAATAAAGAGAAACCACTGGAGAAGGAAGTGTGTCCAAACCTTTGACTGGTACCATATAAATCTAGTTAATATATGTCTTGAGTGTTGTAATTTATCTTGTTGTTTTTTTTTCTCTATTACCCTTAAAGACCAAACAGGGAGACTAGTTTGAGTAATACAGTCTTGGACATGACACATCAGACTGACTTCCGACTGGTTCTGCGGCTGCGACGTGGACGCTTTAGCGCTGATTGTCTTTAACCTGCAGTTTTAAGGGCCGAGTTTCTTCACACAATGCCTGAGAACCGCAGCAGTCAGCACAGCGTCACAATGGGTGGTAGATCCACATCCTCCCTTCAGCCATTAAAACAAATACCTCTTTATCCAAGAATGTGTGTGTGTGTGTGTGTTCCCACAATGTAAAAGCCTGTTCTGTCTGATTGAAAGCAGACACACGTGTTTACCTGTCCCTCTTTATGTGAGGTGACCACACAAATTTTGCATGTTTGTACAAATCTGAGCAACATACTGCATACAGTATATGACCACAGGCACATAAATCTACAGTGTGGATTTGCACACATGTTACAACCCTGAAAAGGTTCAGTGAGGTAGAAGAATGCAAACTTAAAAAACTAATGCTCTGTCATTAAAATTGTGTTTCATTGTGGACAGCATGAACACAGCTCGTTTCATGTTTTCCAAATTTCTTTGGAGAACATTGATTTGAAATCAGCCCTGAAATGACTCCTAGTTGAACATATTGCAGACTCTGTATAACCCCAAAATGCTACATGCATGTCTCTAAATCAGCTCATTCATCCAAACAATGGAATCAGTTCTCACTCAAAAAACAAACACTGTCACTCAGTGAATTAACCATCAAGGATGCTATGCTACAAGCAGCAAACACTGTAGCTATTGGATATGGTGTGCATTTCTTTATGAGACGTCGCTTGTGACTTTGTGAAAGGACCCTTCTGCAACATCAGCAGGAATCTCAGGATCACCAGTGTTTCACCCCTCAGTCTGTTTGCTTCACCTGAGTGGGGCAGCAAAGGCTAAGCTTCTCCTGCAGATCTTCTGTTAGCCACAGCCACCTTGAACTTTCCTCAGCTGCAGATGCAATCTCCCCCAGGGCCCTCTTCATCTGCCTGGGTTCAAGGTTGAGTCTCTGGAGAAAATGATGCACAGATGACGAAGGAAACCTGCGGCAGCCCACTTTGATGGGAAACAGGGCTGCATTCAGCCTCTAGAAAGGACTTCATCCGTGAGGTCCTGATACTTTAACTTTATAACTCATGTGAGGCTGCAAGTGTCTCCTCCCACGGAACTGTAAGCTCTGTAACCACAATACTGACTGAAAAAAACACTAACAACAGGGAGCATCACTGTAAAGAAATAATGAACTGGTCTCTTTGAAATTTGATGTGTCGCATTAATCATCAGTTTATCATAGAACAACTTTTCACTTTATTGACTGAACAGAAAGCATGTGACAAGAATGATGCAGAGATGCTGCTTGTTCAATAGCCTTTATAAAATTTTATAAAAATAGATATTGTAATATTTTTTGACGGAAGAGAAAAACCTCCAGCAGAACCAGCGGCCTCAACCGGTTAGGGTTAGTAGACAGAGGAGAGACAAAAGAAAAGAGTGGAGATAGAACAACAAACAACACAAACACAAAGTTCATGAATTTTGGAAAATGTGGTCACTGATGAAAAGTGACTTACAGTTTAGACTTCTGCTGTGCTGACTGCGTGAAGAGTTTTCAAAGTGTGACTTCAGTGCCGACCGACACAACTGAAACAACTGTAAGAAACCAAGAAACACAGGCACAGACACACCTGTAAACTGAAAACCACTGACTACCATGTGAATCATGACAGAATGTCTTGAGTGTGTGAAGCTGTCTTCAAAGCTAAACGTGGCCACTTTGGACAAAAATCTAAAATCTGAACATGTTCTGGACTGTTGAGTGTAATTCCATCCACTGAAGAAGAAGGTGTGTCCAGACATTTGACCAGTAACTTACTTTATTATAAAGTATTTTTATACAAAACATAAACTAATGATTAAATAACTTGTGTGATGACTTCTTCCTGTGGGCCCACCACCTGCAGGAAGGGTCCTAAGGGTCCAGTGCTGTGTGTTTTGGGTGGCAGCTGAAGGTGGAGGCCAGGGTGGTCCAATCCCTGGTTGACAAAACTAGCTCCAACTGGGAGGAGGCCCCGGGGCAGACCCAGGACATGCTGGAGGGACTATGTCTCTTGGCTGGCCTTGGAACACCTGTGGGTCCCTCCAAAGGAGCTGGCTTCTCCTCTTAGGGACCTTGGTCAGGATAAGCGGAAGATGATGGATGGATGGATGGATGGATGGATGGGTGGATGGATGGATGGATGGGTGGATGAATTAATGGATGATGGATGGATGGATTGATGAATGGATGGATGAATTGATAGATGGATGGATGGATGGATGAATGGATGGATGAATGGATGTGTGTGACATTCATGTATGAGGAGCAATGATGTGGGTAAATCGGAGCCATTTGTTAAGATTTTACTGTATGTTTTGAACAAATTCTAGTGGTTCTAGTGACATAAACAGCACTCAAGTAAAAGTACTCTTACTTTATAATTATAATGACTCAAGTAGAAGTAGTACACATTAAAATAAATACTTGAGTCAGATTAAAAAAACACATCTCGAAAAAAATTACACAAGTGTTGAGTCACATAATTTATTCCAATCTAATATATTGTGTTTGAGCAGCTTATTTAGCATTTAGCAGCATTAACTGTGATGAATAAAGTGACATATCCAGAACCAAGCAGATCAAATCAGATATAATATAAAGTATAATGTGTTGCTTGTTTTGCTCATGTTAATGCTTGTTCTGTTGATTTTGGTTCAGTGTAGTTGGATATTTAATCCATTTTCATTAACTCTCTTGATTATGTTGTTAATGTTTGCTTATTTTATTGCTTGCTTTGTTCATTTTTTACATTTTTTTTATCTTGTTTGCTTATTTTGATAGGTTTTCTTAGTTTGTTTGATCATTTTTGCAAATTTTGTGGCTTATTTTGTTAAGTACATCTGCCAAGAAGGTTCTGTTATTGCTGCCATTAGTTAGTTAGTTAGAAACATTACTGAAAAAGTTATTATTATTATGGATTTTGACAAAATTTTCTGGATAGCTTGGAAATGATACAAGGAGCAATTGATTAGATTTTGGGGATATTAAGAGATAAGGCATGCTGATAAGCAGCCAACATCAAACTGTAGCTGAAACCCAGCTGATTCGGCACAGTGCAACAGATTTCACTTATCTTCAATATTTGTGAAGCTAGGTGCAGAAGAAAATTATAAAAATATATTTTTTGTAAATAACTAATGAATTATGTGTGATATCAGTTATTCCAAATGCTAAGACTGGGTTTTCAAGGTTAAGGAATCCAATAATAATGGGAAAGTAATCTAGGAATATTTATTCTGAATGTAATAATACAGTGTAGGATGATTTTAGGAAACCACCATACACAGTGGGCTGTCGGGGTGGAGGTCTGCGCTCTCTGATGGCTTTCTGCTGTTTTGAGTTGACAAATAAAATGCATGTTCTTCTACAATAGTTAGAGGAAAACATACTTTTTGCCAAATTTACTCCTAATCACCAAGGTGTGTAGAAATACACTTTTATCATCACAAATGTAACTGAGTAAAAGTAAAAGTATTCTGAAACACAAACACAGTCTGAAGTACATTTTATAAAATCCTCTCAAGTACATGTACCGTATTTTCCGCACCATAAGGCGCACCGGATTATAAGCCGCATTAAGCGACACAAAAGTTAGATAAGTCAAACTCTATTCAACTCATTCACAATAACTCTTAACATTGTTCAGTTGTAACACATAAAATACAAAACAATACACTCACTTTTTGGGTTCATTCCTTTCCCGTGGGTCCATCGGGTTCTTCATCTTCGGTGTCTGGGTTTGGCGGTTGGGCAGTTTCAGCGTTGGACAGGCCTGGATCCTTCTGGTTGTTGTCCGGGTCTGTAGTGTTGCTTTTGCTTGGCTGTTCGGTGGTGGTTCCGGCTTTCGTGGGGGCTCGACTTGGGGCGGGTGCCTCCACGGTCCATTGGCGAGTGGTGGCGTGACTCGGCCAGCATTGCCTCCCTGTCTTGGTGGGTGTGTGTTTGCCTTCTGTCATCCAGTGCTCCCACACGGCTCGTGGTTTTGACAGATTTTTGAGCGCCGTGTACCACATAAAATCGGTTACAGGTCAGAAAGCACAACCAGAATTAATCCATACATTAGTCTCACCACATTTTAAGGCGCACTGTTGATTTTTGAGAAAATTAAGGGATTTTAAGTGCACCTCATAGTCCGAAAAATGTGGTAATGGCGTAAATGTCCTTGAGTATTACCCACTTATGGATACAAGTATGTTAACACGTTGAGGAAAAAGCCCAATTTGCACATGATTTTACTCGTAAGAAAGAACCAGAAGAAATCTGAGAAAAAGCTGACGTGGGGACAGAGATGGGAGCAGGAAGTGGCATGATGGAAAAATGACAGAGCACAAAACATGGCGAGCAATAAGGAGTGTGTGGGTTACCGCTGAGTGGTGAGCATTGAGGAGTGTGAGTTTTACCACTGAACAGCGAGTGTTAAGGAGTGAGTTTTACCACTGAACAGCGAGTGTTGAGGAGTGTGAGGGTTACTACTGAACTTCGAATGTTGGGGAGTGTGAGTTTTACCACTGAGCGGTGAGCGCTGAGGTGTGTGAGGGTTACTACTGAGCACTGTGTTGACATGGAACCACAGCACCACGCTCAGAACCGCAGACATGGCACTGTTTAGTGTGAGTTTGAGCAGCTGCATGTTCACCACATGAAGGGTCACACATTCAACATGTTCTGTACCAAACCCGAATTTAAAATACACTATGTTTTAATGATGCTGTCAAATAATTACAAATTTACAAATCTGATCCACAACCAGAGGGGGGTACTGATCAAATACATGTACGTACTGTACTTGAGTGTTTTGCAATAACACAATGTGTAAAAAATGAAAAAAATATTCAAACAAATTAACAAAATAAACACAATGCGAACAACAAAATGTTCAAAACATACAACTAAATGAGCAAAAGTAAACCAAAAATCGATTAAATTAACAAAGATGAACAGAGCAACCAAATAAACTGCACAAAAATACACAAAACAAGCAGCAAAAGGAGTGAAAATGATTGAAATAAGCAACAAATCTTGCATTAAATACTATACGTAGATCTCAAACATGTCATAAAGGCTTCCGTTTATGAGTACTTCTACATCTCCTTGAATCACCAGAATTCCAGAGTAACGTACGTTTACTTGAGTACTTCACTTGTGTGTACTGTACCCACCTCTCACCAGAACACACGCTCATGTCTTACACTTGGCACCGCAGGACACTTCTGAAATGTTTCGAAAGTGTCGATGTTGAAATAAATTGTTTAGAAGAAGGGAAACAAATCACAATCATATTTAAAATAGACACATCCTGACCAGTCAAAGGAACCAGAAATAAAACTATGCAGGTGTTTCTATTAGCAGCCTCTGAGTTTCTGTACAAAAAGTGTCCACGCTGAAACAATGTGAGAACAAATGTGTTGCTAATCTATAGCAGGCATTCACAGACTGTTTCACCTCCAAATACGAGTTTCATGTCTCCCTGCATGAGATTCCCAATAACACATTTTTGACTCGTCTGTATTCAGAACAAAGCTGAACTCAAGACGTAAAATGTAAACTAAACAATCACTGCAACACTGACAAGTAATATTAAGGCTACAAACAGATAATAACTAGTTATCACCAACTACTGGAGTGTACGACTTCCCTTGAAAGTAGTAGGCTGGAAAATGAGAGTAACCATAATGAAGAGTTCATCATATTAAGGAAAACATGGTGTTTCTGAGTGAGGATCGAAGTGTTTTATTGAGCTTTGTTTGTGCTTTGTTCTTAATAACTGTCTTTAATAGTGCTGTATTAATAATGTTAGTTATTGAACAAACCTACGTTGAGGGCTGCAGGATTAAAAGACACAAGACCATTTACCCTTAAATGTAACTTAAGCTGTTATTGCAAATTACACTGACTTGTAAATGTCACTGCATAGACAGTAATACCTTGAAGGAGACATGTTATCCCCTTTTAATTAGCAAATTAAATTCTTCCATTCTCTCATGTCCACACACATGTTTTTCTGCCCTGTGGGCTATTTCATGGTATGCTGCTTTAAATGCAATTGAGCTGATGTTGACCCTTTATCCTATATGTGCCATCTTATCCCAGGATATCAGAATGGCTCTGGTGGTCCCAGAGAACAGACTGAGCACTTTCTTTCTTTTTTCCTGTCTCTTTTCCCTCTTCCCTTTGGAGCAACATCTGGCACCTCTGTGCTCGCTCTCTCTCTCTTCACCACACACAGAGCTCTAATTTTACCACATTTACAAACATATGAAAAGGTTTAGGTACACTTGACAATTTCTATTATTTTCATTTATAAATCAGAACATGTTTGGATCAGCAATTTCATTTTGATCTATCAAATAACTGATGGACACAGTACTATTTCAGCAGTGAAATGAGATTTATTGGACAAATAGAAAATGTGCAATATACATCAAAACAAAATTAGACAAATGCATAAATTTGGGCACCCTTGTTATTTTGTTGATTTGAAAACATGTAACTATTTAGCACTCATTAGTTGGAACACAAAAATGGTTTGTTGAGCTTGTCAAGCCTTGAACTTGACAAACAGGTGCATCCAATTATGAGAAAAGGTATTTAAAGGAGCCAACTTCAAGTTGTTTTTCTTTTAGAATCTCCTCTGAAGAGTGGCAACAAGGGGGCATCAAAACAACTCTCAAATGACCTGAAAACAAAGTTTGTTCAACATTATGATTTAGGGAAAGACTACAAAAAGCTATGACAGAGATTTCAGCTGTCAGTGTCCACTGTGAGGAACCTAGGGAGGAAATGGAAGAACCACAGGCACAGTTCTTGTTAAGACCAGAAGTGTCAGACCAAGAAAAATATTAGAGGCAAAGGCAAAGGATGGTGAGAACAGTCAAAGATGACCCACAGACCATCTCCAGAGACTTACAACATCATCTTGCTGAAGATGGTGTCACTGTGCATCGTTCAATAATTCAGTGCACTTTATACAAGGAAAAGCTGTATGGGAGAGTGATGTCGAAAAAGCCTATTCTGCACATGCAACAAACAGAGTCACTTGAGGTATGCAAAAGCACATTTAGACAAGCCAGTTTCATTTTGGAATAGGGTTTTGTGGACTGATGAAACAACAATTGAGTTATTTGGTCATAACAAGGGGTGATATGCATGGTGGCGAAAGAACACAGCATTCCAAGAAAAACACTTGCTCCCCACAGTAAAATTTGGTGTAGGTTCCATCACGCTGTGGGATTGTGTGGCCAGTGCTGGTACTGGGAATCTTGTTAAAGTTGAGGGTTGCATGGATTCCACTCAATATCAGCAGATTCCTGAGAATAATGTTCAAGAATTAGTCGCAAAGTTGACATTACACCAGGGCTGGATATTTCAACAAGACCCAAAACACAGTTCAAAATCTACTCATGCATTCATGCAGAGGAACAAGTACAATGTTCTAGAATGTTCATCACAGTCCCCGGACCTGGAGCTCATTGAACATCTGTGGGATGATTTGAAGCAGGCCGTCCATGCTTGACAACCATCAAATGTGCCAGAACTGGAGATGTTTTGTAAGGAGGAATGATCCAAATTACCTTCATCCTGAATCCATACACTTACTAGAGGACAAAGGAAGCACCTAGAGGACAAAGGAAGCTTGACTAAATATTGATTTTTCTGTTGGGGTGCCCAAATTTATGCACCTGTCTAATTTTGTTTTGATGCATATTGCACATTTTCTGTTCATCCAATAAACCTTATTTTACTGCTGAAATATTACTGTGTCCATCAGTTATTTGATAGATCAAAATGAAACACCTACTGATTTATAAATGAAAATAATAGAAATTGTCAGGTGTGCCTAAACTTTTTCATATGACTGTATATGCCTATGCCTGTCCGTTTTTGTGGAAATTTTAAATTTGCCACCAAATCTAACTTACTGGCTTCAGCATGTTATATTTCTGTGATGTTTATTACTTTCTTCTTGAGTTCAGTGGCTTTTTCCGGTTGCTGTACTGTGGCTGCACAGGCACCGTGAGGAGAAAAGCAGTGAAAACGCACAATGATTGGGTGGAAATCAAACATAATTGAAACCCATCCGAGGTTTCCAATTTCCACCTTTGACTGCTCAGGCCGGTCAGAAAACAGCGGCGGGAACGAGGCACAGTCTCTGGCCACAATCGCTTGCACACTTGTTTGTCTGAAATCACACAGTGTACGCCGGCCTTTAAAGGAGGGGGGAAAGGCTGCTGTATCAAAAAAATGCAAACACAAAGTGAATAAAAAATGTGACAAACGCAGAAATTAGTTCAGCCACCTGCATCAGTTAAGGCTACAACACAATCCCTGTCTCCTCTATCTTGATCACATCCACGTACGTAAGCATACAATGAGGCTATAATAATAAGATCAAGAACACAATTTCTCAAGATCTCCATCTCCATGTTTGTAACAATGCTGACAGATAGTGTCAGACTTTTGTGGTTAAAGACGCTTTTTTATGCCTTTCATCAAATTTCAGAAAGTTTGCTTTAAAACTGCAGTACTTTTGGATGGAAAGCCAGCTGCTAATTGAATATTTGGGACATCAAGAATATCCAGCTATCGAAACAGATCATTTCAGGTTCTATTATGTGAAAAAGGGCTGTATATTTGTCTCCTTCAAATTATAATTTCAGTACTTCGTCATTATTGTTAGATCGCCTGAACCTGTTTTATAATTGAAAATGACACCAAAACGTATTTTCCAAGTTTTCCTTCAATGACACACAAACCATGCACATACATATTACTGACTGCCATTTCCACCGTGTGAACAAAACTATTTCCAAAATTTTATTTGAACTGCTCCCTATCCGTCCAGTTTGTTCATTTTCAAACTTGTGTCACATTTGGCCTGTCCTCAGTATTTAAATTTGGTATGAAACATTTATAAACCCTTCCTGCTATGTGGATTCTTGACATTATATCACAGATCACGACTGAGAAATCACAGAAATCACTCTTGAAAAGTGCAATTAATGTGAACTAGGAAAACAAAACCACATACCATCATGTTACACGTGTTACCATATGGTTTGGGAAACTGAGATCTACTGTAATGCACAATGATACAGTATGAAGTACATTTTAAAAGTAGTGAAAATCAAAAGTGAAATGATGATTTGAAAATAGCCAGATGCAAAAGGAGGGCAAGGCAAGAGGGCAAGGACAGGTTACGAGAAGTAACAGGTGAAAAAAAAAGTAAGAAAGAGAAAACGGGAGGGAAAATTTTCAACTAAGGTATGCTGTCAGGAAAGGGTGGAGAAGAATGAGAGAGTGAAAGCAGATAGAGAAGGAGACAGGAAGGAAAGGGAGGGCTGGCAAAAGAGAGAGAGAGTGGGAGAGAGAAAGAGAGAGAGAGCGAAGACAGAGGAGGACAGAGGAGAGAATAAAGAGAGGAAGGGACGGCGCTATAAAAAGAGATGAGGAGACGGCAGGAGAAAGAAGAGGAGGCTGGAGAGAAGTGGGGGGGATGGACACAAGAGAGAAAGTTGAAATTGTGGTGGT
>JAQQAE010001897.1:0-23826 GCA_029823295.1 Pseudamia nigra
GGAATTAGTCCATATATAAGGCGCACCGGATTATAAGGCGCACTGTCATATTTGGACAAAATTGACGGCGTTTAGGTTCGCCTTATAGTGCGGAAATGACGGTACTCAAAGCACAATAAGCAACATTTTAGCAATAAAATCAGTTTAAATAAAATAATAAATCATGAAATGGAATTGTCTAGAAGGATGACACACTGGAGCCCAACGCCAATAATACAGTCAGTGAATAATACAGTCACTCAAATTTTGTTCATGTACTCATTCAACTATACTGTTGAGTCCTCCCCAAATCAAATAATTCTTGGGGGAAGAAAGAAAATGGCAGTATATCATTTCGTTTACAGTATCTCTATATATTACATTGTGTCCCCTGTATCATGAGACGTGTAAAAACGGCATGTATTGTTGACATGACCATTTTAGTATTTTGTTTCTCATTGTTATTCACATTATGTTATTGTGCTTCACCTCAGGACTAGTGATCTCTATCTTCATCCAGTATGTACACATGATGATAACGAATTTTGGCATACAATTATAATATCATTATCCACCTCGGCTATGGCAGGCTCTGTGTGTTGTGCTTGTTTCTACGTCACATGCTGCTTTCTTGTTTGCTATTTTTGTCTCGCTCTTCACTCATTCTTGACGGCAGGCCAGGCGATTGCACTAAACAGAGAAGTTAGGACAAAAAGATGCAAACAAGTCTATTGATATTTAGTGGTAATTTAACAAGGATAAAGACAGGAGATTGGATTGCCTCTTGGCTCAGTGCTATTTTCCATACTGGCGTTCCTTCTCTTCAAATCTACTTAATTTTACATATTTATCAAGCGTTATTTGTTTCTCTGTGGAGCATGGGCGGTGAACCTTTTCTGTCTGACATGGCTGGAAATGGCACAGCAGTAATTGTCAAAAGCAAAAGCTAGAGAAGCGCATATCTCTGTGTGTGTTTGAGAGGGAAGGAGAGGAGGAGAGAGAAAACGAAAGGGTGGGGAGGTGCAGTGAGAAGCAGGGAGGGTGCGTGTCAGTGGGAGGGAGAAGGAGAGAGAGAGGGAGAGAGAGCGAGCGACAGCGCTGGTGAACAAGCGGCTCGCCTCATTCCGCTGCTTTCTCAGCATCCATTCTGAGACCCTATTCCGGAGAGGAGAGAGCTATGTAACAGGCAAATTGGAGGAGCTAAAGGGGGGAAAAAATACACTGAAGGAGGAGAGCATCGAGGAAAAATAACACCTAATCAGGGCTTTCTGGCATCTTCTATCATCTCTAGTAGCTTTAGCAGAGGTGTCTGAAAGTTTCCATCCGGGGGAGGACATCCTCCCCTTGATATAGGGATGAACAGTGGATGTTGAAATTCATTCCTGAAGGCAGGAGGAGAGCACTGAGGACCGGCTGGATTCACTTGCAGTGGAGTTGGTAGTACGCACCAGAAGAGGTCCTACAGTGCCTATTTCTCTCTCACACATATTTTTCAGTAGAATACATAACATTATTTCAGTGTGCCAAGGTGGAATATCAGCTGGACGCAGCCCAGTGGAAATTCTCCCAAAGCGGGGAAGGAGAATGGATTATGTGCAGAATCAATGAAGGACATCTTATTTCAACAAAGTTGTGATCACAGAAGGCTTTGAATTGGGTTTTAAATTGGACAGACTTGGAGGATTTCCTCTTTGTTTCTTTGTTGTGGAAAAGCACAAAGCTTCAGACAGATAATCTTGTGGACTATACGGTCCTGGATGTTATCTCAAGGTAAGCACGCATCCACAGGCTTTTGTATATTAATAGCACATTTCAGGCTTTTGAGAAGAAGATATTCTGAACGTCTTTGCATCAAACGACACAGCAAACAAGAAAAAGTGAGGGGAGGATGAATAAGGTGCTGTATTTAGCCAGTTTTGCAGACGGTGCAAAGTTGGGAAGGCTGTCTGAATATTTTAAGAGTACATCCTGTATGCTGTTATTTTGGGTTTTATGTAAAGGCAGACAGGGATGAATCTAATGTATCTGCGTGTTTGTGTAGGCTATGTGTGTTCACTGAGAGGAGAGATGCCTGTCTGCAAAGCATTTCATCTCTCTGTTTCTTTGCTACACTGCTGTTATCACCAGGGGAGACTACTAGTGGAAGGGGCATAATTGCAGTGGCTGTTTGTCCTCGTCTTTGCAACAGCTAGTACCTGTGAGCACATGGAATTACTTTTGTACTGTAGCTACATTTTATTCATAATGCTGAGTGCCTCTCTGCATTTGAAAGGAAGCTCTCTCCGTTTTATCCCTGCTCACAGAGAACTGATTGTGTCCAGGATTACCCTATCTTCAGTGCCCTACATTATGCCTTCATCTTCAGTTTCTCTGTATGTGTAAGTTTGCCTGAGAAATTCAAGACCGGCAATGCAGACCTTTTTTTCCCTTTATTATTTCTCTCCTTCCTCGCCGAATGCTGATACATTGAAAATGCAGCACAGTAATTCTCATATGACTCCGAGTTGCCAAGTTCCGTTTTGGAGAGACATTACAATTGGATTAGCGCACACTTTGCTATTTATTCGATTTTTGCAAGAGTGAATCTGCTGCCCTCTTGATCAATGCCAGACGAGTGCAAGGCTATCTCCTTTTGTAAGGCAAAGGTTGAAATATTTATGATTGCATGCGCATCCTGTCCATCCCTTCTAAAATATTTAAATTATTTAAATATAAATAGCCTTTCTAAGCTGTCAAAGCCCGGTACTGGCCTGGGCAGATCATTATAATGTCACCTCCTCATGTAACATGCAAAATAGTCACCATTAAATGCCTTTGCCTCTGGACATAAAAATTTAAAAAGAAGTGTCTCTCCTCTTGCAAAACATCCACTGGGGGGAAGTGGAGCCTGATAGGAAGTTGTTGACAGCTCCAGTGTGTCTGTTGTGGACTGGATATAGGTGGCTCAAATGGGCATTCGTTCTACATGCAGACAACACATACAGCTTAACTGCAAGAGGATGTTGTGCACAAATGGTCTATTGAAGTTTGATTTAGCATTCAAGCTACGCAGTCTGTTTGCTTCCTCTTAAGAGAGATGCAAACCTCTCCTCTGCTGTTCCCACTCTATTCATTTCATCCTTTCATTTAATGTGTGAGTAACTTGCCTGCTAATTGTGCATGTGAGGTTTTTTTTGTACGTGACCATAATTTTGCTTCCTATGGAGAATAATTCTGGAAACTGTGCTTTTTTTTACTCTCTTTTCCTATTGTACCCCTCCCCTTCTCCCAACTGCAAGGCGCGAGCTCAGTTCGCTGCCATTTGTGAATTTCCCCTTTCAGTGGGATCAATAAAGTATCAATCAATCAATCTAATGAGCTGAATTAACTGTATGTATATGTCATATATAATTATGAATGTGTGCATACGTGTGTAAAAGGGCATGAGGAATTGAAAGGGAGTTTCTGATGTGTATCTGGTAGGTGCGTGGGTGTATATTTGTCCAGAGCTCAGCGCTTCATCCCTTTTGATGTTTTATTGAGCTTTAACCATGGTAGGAGTGATGCATTAGCTCTGATAAGGGGTGGCATGGTTAAAGGAACGCACTAAGACATGCTTTGCTCTTCCTTGTATATCCATTAACTCTGGATTAGCAATGCTGCATCTACCTCTTTCAGGCTTTTGGATATGGCAAATAATTTGGCTTCTGTATGTGCACTTGTGAGACTGTGTGTCTGTGAACGTGCATATATCTCCATGTGGGCTTTACGCACGGCCATCCATTGTGAAGGTTCAGGTCCAAGTGCCTGCTTGTGGTTTTATAATGCCCTTATCTCTGTGTATCAAGGAAAATACAGTATGTCATCTGCTTTCCATTTTCTGACGAAGCCACAGGAGTTGAAGACGGCCCTTCATTTTCAATGCCATTATGCGTCCACTGAATCAGCGGATGGATAGAACGGAAACGGGAGCTCTCCTCCACCTCATGATTATTCAGTTCCACTGGCAACATGTTGACATGGTGGAGGAATCAGACATAACAGATTTTGATGGCAAAGATGCTGGGCTCTTGATTTATTACTCAGAGAAACAGACTGAATTAGTATGCACACACACCGGTGGGCAGCTGAAATTTGACACAGCTGCTTCCATATGTAATAAATCACCTACAATTGTGTGTGCCACGTTGGTTTGGTATCAGCAAAATATCAATTATAGGGGTTGCACATCACTTTTATCAGTTGGCAGCATTTGCGTTTTTCTCTTAAATGTGATTGTCATGTCAGGAATATTTAACATGGGACATGCATCGATAATATTAATTACCCTGTGCATTGGTGAAGAAGACACTTGATTTTTCACTTTTTTGTGTGTGTGATCAGGATAACTAATGAGCCAAAGTGCTTATGAACAATGGCGCTGCCCATTATTTACCTTGAAGTTTACATCCTCTCATAGATGCATTCCTTTTCTGTCTTTTTAAAATATGTCATAGTTTAATTGGCAAGTGACTTTAAGGGTGAAGTATGGATATAAAACGGGCACTATGAAATCCAGAGGAAGTATGTAGGGTCAGAATATGTTTCAGGTTGCCCTTTCTGTTTGTAATAACAATCTAGTTTCTCATCCATTGAAACGTACAGTAAAAAGAGAGCATTGCACTAAAAATAAAGTTGTAGTTGCTGTGTGAAATCATGGTTTCCTTGTTATTCAGTCCGAACTGAGCAGATGTGCATTTCATAGCTTTCAGTGGCTTTTGGCAATGCACTGAAAAAGAAAACATGGTCCGTGTTTGCACCTTATGAATGGAGTAGCTATACATTTTTTAGACATCAGTAAGGTCATTCTATACTAAACCACTCAGGATCTCTCCATTCATGTCCTGAATTTGAAAAAAAAAGGGGGGAAAAAAAAAGGAAAATGTGAAGCCATACCTTCTGGGGCGGTGTGCGCTCCTGAAGCTCCACTCCAAATGCTTTATTTATGAATTCTTGAAAATTGGCCGTCAGCTAAATTTCATCAGTTTTGTCATTCTTTGAATGTGTATTCAAAGCCAGTTGGTTATTTTTCGTTGGACTGAGTTGAAATGTGCTGAACGCTGACTCACAAAACCCTCTTTGACTGTTAAAAAAAAAAAAAAAAAAAAGACATTTTTCATTTGGGGAAACTATAGCCTTCATCATCAACTGAAACCAGGTGAGGCTGGATTTAAAATTCAGATGCACGCCTTCCTTCTGCAGTTTTCTCCACTTGGTCCAAATCAATCATTTTATACCCTTTCATTCATCTGCGGAAAAGTGAAAACCTTTTATCAAGCTTCCACGGAATATAAGGAAGAAAAATCATTTGACTGATCTGCAATTACAGCACAAAATCATATATTTAACCCTCTATCTGGCTGAAAAAAAAAAAAAGTTTAAGCCAAACAAAAAAAAGAAACTACAAAAGTTCTTCTGTCAGACCTCATGAATTACAATATACCAAAAGATATTTAGGCATTTTATGGTCAGTATATCTCAAAGTTTTTTAATGTAACCCACATGAATGCTGATACTTAACTAAACATACTTAATAATAGTTAAAATGTCACCTAATTGCTTTAAAGTGTTGAAAAGTTGCATCCCTTTATGTCGATAACTCATGTTTAATGCTTAATGTTTATGTTAGAGGACAGAGCTCTGTCATAAAAGGAACAAAAAGAACTGTACCCAGAAGCACAGTAGCTTATTTTTAGCCTGTCCATTAAGGACATGGGGGGGGGTAAATGATCACAGACTGAAACACTGAGACTCTGAAACAATTTTGCTTCCCTTTGTGACCTTTGGATGCAGCTGGGGATGTGTACTTTGTGAATATCAGATTCTTGGTCACTGACAGTTGAAGGAAACCTGATTATGAGACGTTTTTATTCATAACTTTAACACTGAGCCCAGTGGTAGGTAGTGGACACACTGACAAAGATATTGTTACTTTATAATTGGCGCAAGTAGAAGTAGAAGCACTCAAACGTACGTACCTGAGTAAAAATAAAGAGATATCTGATTTAAAAAGAAAGTCTACTCCATTAGTGAGTAACTTTTTTAATGTGGTATTTATTACAACATCAAACAGGTATTTTGGTTATTGTAGTTTATTTCCATAATTATTGTGATTTTCTGGTGAAGTTTTGGTCCTAATTTTGTTCATTTTTTTAATCGTATTAAATCAATGCCATTACTTGATTTGTTCATTTTGTTTCTAATTTTGTTGCTAAGATTTTTTTGTTCATTTTTGTTAACCTTTTTGATTGGTTTTTTAAATCAGTTTTTGTTTTTTGTTATTTTTTCTATTTAGCTTGATTGTTTTTTTTATCATGTGTTAATTTTTAATACTGTCTTTCATTTTAGTGCACCTTTTTGATTTGTTTTTTTTGCTCATATTGTTGCTCATCATGTTGTCTTTTTGTTCAATTTCTTGATTAGGCTGTCCATTTTTGTTAATTCAATTTATTATTTTGTGCATTTGTTCTTAATTTTAGAATTTGTGCAGCTGCTTTGTTCAGTTTTGATGACCCTCTTAATTTTTTTTGTTAATTTTGTCGCCCTTTGTGATTATTTTTGTACATTTGGACTAATTTTGTTGTGTAGCTTGTTCATTTTGATCATTTCTGTGGTTACTGTATACTACTCAGTTTTTTATTTAATCTAATTAATTACTTTGTACTTTTTTGTTGAAAATTTCACCCTTTTTTACTCATTGATCTGAAGCCAAATGTGACTGAGTAGAAGTACATATAATTTCATCACAAAAATAACTGAGTGAGAGTGTGAAGGCTCATTTTTAGAAGTACATTTTATGGGGAAAAAGTAGCCAAGTAAATGTATAGGAGTAAATGTACTTGAGTACTACCACCTCTGATTGAAGCTGATGTATTCACGTTTAACATGAGTCGATATTTTGAAATTTCTCGTCATTGCACAGCTTTGCATCACCACAGACCTTCTTAAGATGAGGTAATATGTATTTAATTGTCACCGTCACTCATGTAGACACACATTAACATACTCATGCTAGCGAACATGAACCACACATCTGTAGCGTATACACCACCAGCTGGCAGAGACAAACACGAGACCCTGTTTTAAATGGAGGTCTGGTCATCAGGAGACCAAGCCGTGAACGGATGTGGCTGATCTGTTGTCAGCCCCCTTTGAATCCCTGATGAGGCGAAACACAATATGCTCGAACAGCTGGGTCATTTATGGAATATGCTTACTCATCATGGTCGACGGCTGTTAAAAGGAAGAGAAAAGAGCTATGTTTTAGTAGCGTGTGCTTAGCAGGAGAAATGGCATTTTAATTGAAGCTTGCTTTTATTTATTATGAGTGGTGTCCTAGCTGACACGGAGAGAGACCTGTACTCACTGCATTTGTGTAAAAGAAGCAAATGCAGTATTATTTACAGAATATTTTGCATTCATTTGCACATGTCTGACCTTGAAAGTGCAACAACACATCTGAAAATTAAGATAAACTACTGTAGAACTGAACCTCATGACATGCTCAATCATGTTCCATTTTAGAGAAAGTGTAGTGTCAAATGTGCATCAACTCCATCCATTTCCAGGTAAAAATCATTGCAGTTACTGCACTTTGACTTTGTTTCCACAATGTTCTGATGTCAGTGCAGTAATGAGCAAAATGAACAAAAGACAAGCAAAACTAACAAAAACAAGGTTAAACATGGAAAATGATCATGAATAGTAGTGAAAATGAATAAATAAGAAGCAAAATGAAGAAAAATTACTAAAATGATCAGGGAATGAGGGGGAAAAAAAGAAAATAACACAGGAAGCATAATGAAACACAGAGTGAATAAATTAGAAAGAAAATGAACAAAAATGAACAGAACAATAAGAGAAGCAAATAAATATACAAAATAAGAAGCAGAACAAACAAAATATCCAAGTGGCTGCTAAAAAATTGAACAATGAATAAAGTGATTAGGAAAATGAGCAAATATGAGCAAAATAATCAGGAATATGTACAAAGGTGAACAAAATAACAGGCACAATGAACAAATTGATAAAGACGCATGAACAAAATAATCTAGAAACTGCTAAAAATAGAATAAAAATGAATAAAATTATTAGGGAAATGAGCAAATGTGAGTAAGAAGAATCAAGGAAATGTACAAATATGAGTAAAATAAGAATCACAATGAGCAAATTAATAGAGACTGAACAAAATAATTAAGAAGCTGTTGAAAATAGAATAAAAATGACCAAAATTATTAGGGAAAAGATAAAATATGATCAAAATAATCAAGAATATGTACAAATTTGAACAAAATAAGAAGCACAATGAACAAATTAATAGAGACTTGAGCAAAATAATTAAGAAACTGCAAAATTTGAACAAAAATGAATGAAATGAGCAAAGTCAATGCTCAACAATGAACAACATAAGCACAATGACCAATTTAATACAGACCTGAACAAAATAATTAAGAAGCTGCAAAAAAAATGAGTAAGAAATTAGGATGGTAATCCAGAAAATGAACAAAACAAGCTGTCAAAAGTGAAAATGAATGATAAAGAAAATGAATGAAATATTAGAAATGATTTTTGTCAGTTTCACTGTGTGTGTAGTTACTGCACTATGCCTGTGTAGGGCAGACATTGATAGAGCTCTGGCATATGCGCTTGCCTTTTCTTTTGTCAGTGTTTGTATGAAGAACTGAAGCTGTAAATATAACACGGAGAGTCCCCTACATGTATGTGAGACAGAAGCGTAGGAGATGAGGAACAGGAGAAGGTTTTCGCCTGTCATTTTTTGTAGCTGTGATGTGCTCAGTGCTGCTGGTGGCAGTGTAGCCCCTTCAGGAGACTGTAACAGGGAAGAGGCTGTCGAGGACATGAGCAGTGATATACGAACATCTCCCATTGACAGTGACCTCGCAGTCTGTGTCACTTTGAAGTGTGACCTTGCAGGGTTAGCTGCCGAGGGAAATGAGTGTCGTACCACCTTTCGGTGAAGTCTCTGTCCGTGTGTGTCGACAAGGAGCATTAGTAAGGGTCAGGTGTGAGGTAGCTGGCTAGGAATGGCAGACAGAGGATGTCACGCCAGCTGGCATTTGAGATAGAACAAGAGAAAAGGGGAGGGGAGGTGGGTTTTTGGCTGTTTCTCAGGAAAAAAAAGAACAAGTGCTCTGAGGCACCGTCTGCAGCTAAGATGAAGAGACCTTATATTACACCTTAACCTGAACTTTTGCCTCCTCTAATATCTCTTTCCGCGAGGCATAAAACCTGGTCGGTTTATAGAGCACAAGCATCTGCAAAACAGGCCTGTGTCTGCAGATTTCACTCCACCGGCCATACAACACAATGCAAATATATTTTATACCCTATGAATCACAAGTTTGCACTCACCTTCTCCTTCAGGGTTTTTTCTTCATTACCTCTGCCAAAGACGAAATTGTTCAGATGGGTCAGAAATGGCACAAGGGCCAGTCGATCAGATTCTATGAGTGATCTGGGTCATTTTTAAAGGTTTCTTCACCATTGTGAGACAGGGCCAAGTTCCACATTTGTACTTGTAATGCCACAAATAACGCCCAGAAAATGTAAAATAAAAAATAGGATAATACCATAATAGATTTTATCAACCCACAAAGTTTGATCCTCGCAACTGACCCCAAACTGTTGTGGAAAGTCTGCAGATTCAGTCATATGCCCATGGATTTGACGTGTCTTCAACATTTACAGAGCTACAGTCAAATGATAATGGTACTTTTTCAAAAACTGAGCTGCCTTGGCAGAGAGGGCAGACTTCAGCCCTGACAAGAATCACTGAAGGATGAGGTGTGTCCCAACATTTGACTGGAAGTGGATGGAATGTGTTTTTTTCCCCCAAATGTGTTCTTTCAATAGGATATACAGAAGAGAGGCATTTTAATAAGCAGCATGCTGTCCTGTTATTTAAAGTCTGCATCCAGAGAAAGTCAAAGTGTTACAAATACACAACAACCAAGCACAGCAATCTCACTACTTAAGCCTCATTACTGACCAGCCCCTAATTAAGCATCATTAAATATTCACACAGTGGAATAACCTGTCTATATCCTAATAGCAAGGAAAGATTAATTCCAGTTCTTTTTAGCAAGGCCAATGGTAGAGCCATCCATTTTGTGTTTTGCCTCCATCAGCCACTTTCAGATGTCCTTACCGTGACTTTGCCACCTTCATTCTTTCCCCCACACCCTCGCGTTCAGCTGTGAAGCAGAGGATTTGGAGTATTGACTTCATTGTTATGTAGCCAGCGATAAGAATGCTAGATATCTCGTATCAAGATGCAGAGCTGTTTTGATATTTCTCTGTCTGTTGTGAACTTGCTGTAATCTTCCATTTAAATGGTGCTTGTGAACAGAAGATGAAGGTTAGAATCTGAGAAAATTGCCCTTTCTATTTCTGGAGGCTTCGGGTGTTGTGGTTGTTGTGAAGCTATGTAATTTTACTGACAACACACGAATTTCCACGTCATATCAGATAATTGTAGCATTTTAAATATATGCCTGAATGCCCCAAATTGCTTTCAATGTACTTGTAATTTGATGATTAAATATTTGTGTTAATGAGTTGTGTTGTTGTAACACTTGCATTTTGTAATATCTACTGCAATACTATAATACTACAGTATAAAATGTGGCAGATTGTAGCAAAGTGTAGGTGTAGATGACATTACATTTTAATGGTCTATTACATAATGTGTTACATTTTTAATTTTTTTTTAATGTTGTACTCTTTAATCAAATATTTGTTTTTATGTGTGACTTCATGTAAGATTTTGAATGTTTTAAATGTGACAGCAGTGAGTCCAGGTTGATAAGTTATGACTGCATCAGAATGCTGGTGTTTTTAATACATCAATGCTATTTGTTTTTCTCTTCATGATATCAGGTTAAATGTAAGATTTTATGTACATTAGACACGTGTTATTATTTGCACTTTTCTTTTACATTGAAATGCATATCTCCATCCAGATTCTTGCAGTGCACAGCTTCGGACTGCGTTCATATTGATTTGTTCTGTTTATCGAGTATAAGGAGTGTTATGAAAAATGTCAGGCTCATATTTGGTCTTAGCCATGTGTGTGGAAATCCGTGTGGTGTTTGAAGGTTTATGTAGGTCACAGAAGGGTTCCAGGTTTGTTCCGTTTTGGAGTTGCTGTTTTAGACAATAGCCCTGTTCTTCTGAGCTGCTCAGGGCCTCAGTGGTGCTCAGACAGGTTATGCCATTACATACAGTATCTCCTCTAATGCTGCACAGGAGGATCTGAATATATCACAGAGTAGTCCTTTCATCACAAGAACAGTGAAGGCGACACTTCACGGATACTTCCAGTGCCTCTAAGGGCAGAATAGACTCAGACATCACTGGTGTCTCTTGCTGTGGACAAGCTCCCATAACCCCGCTTCTGGCACACAATGAAAGGCTGTGAGCAGGACACCGGGCCTGTACTTGTTAGTGCAGGTCACTGATCCTGGCCTCCTTTGGGCTTTCAGCTGGTGTAGAATGAAGTACCTCTCAAGTCTTTCTTAGTTGTTCATGAGTCATTTGGAAGGAGTACGAACTCCTACACACCCTAAAATTTCACCAAGGCCTTAGCAACTGAAGTATACTGAGGGAAGAGGGGTGTTCAGTATTTCAGGCACTATATCCATGGTTTAAAGTTCTAGATTATGTGACAACACATACTGTATATATTCTGGGTTTGCCATAAAATTTGAGGAGTGTAGATCCTGTGTTTGTAGTGAATCTGCACAAACCTCGAGGTGTTTTCACACCGGAGGCATGACGGAAACGTGACACTTAAATGAGGAAAAAATGGGGAGGTTGTTTTGCATCAGCAATGATGCGAGTTTGTGACAGTGGCAATACTTTCTCAATTAGAGATTCCAATATATTTGCATCAGCTCGTTGGACAGAAATGGAAGTGATTTCCCATCACGTGGAGCAGAATGTGGACCTGTGTGTGTGTGTGTGTGTGTGTGTGTGTGTTTTCCTCTGGGTCTGTGTCCAGGTAAAAACACAAACCTGGCGGATCTGATTCAGCTCCTATTACACAAACTCCTCACTGTCCTCACAGTTCAGTTGCGGATGTGATGTCTGTCAGTTTTAGCTTTTTCAGTGGCCACATGGCAACAAGTAGCCTACATTCTTGTTTTTTGTCATGTGACGTCTGTGTCACGCAGATGATTTGATAAAATATTTGTCGCAAAATCCAAATTGACAAGAAAAAATAAAACCTCACTTCATCGCTGTGTTATATTTGTGTACTGTGTGAAAGTATTCATATACAGTCATTCAAAAGTATGATATGCAAATTAACCTCTCAACAAAATCATGCCCCTGTGTTCAAAGACTTGCAGGTGCATGCAGATCTTGATGGGGTCCTCCAGCAAGGAAAAGTGACTTTCAATGAAAAATATCTGATGTCATACATTTTACAGTGTGCACAAATTGTGAAAAAACTAGAGTGGATGACGAATCACACCTAAAAAGATGCGCAACACTATCCACCACTGTGTATGTTTTAGGAAAATACATTTTAGGTGCTCTTCTCCACCACGGAGGTTAATGTTTGGTTGGTTTTGATTAGTTTGTTTGCAACTTTATGCTAAATTTATCAAAGGATACTGATGAAATTTCAAGTGAGGGTCAGGAACTGCCAAAGTAACAAATGATTAGATCTTGCTGATGATCCAAACCATCATCTGGATACAGGATAAATGGCTTAATGCTGTGCACATATCTTTTGAATTTGTATTTACAATACTTCAAAAATGACAAAACAAAAGTATATATTTGTAAGTTTTACCTCAATCAATCAATTAAAGTTCTTTATTTATCACTAAGGGGCAAGTAGGTTCCTCCCACTGAGGGGGAGAGGCTGCACAATTTGTGTCGTGCTGCCATTGATCGGGGGGGACTGTGTGTGTGTGTGTGTGGGGGGGGGGATACACAATGGGATAGAAGAGTAAAAAACACGGTATCCAGAATTAGGCTCCTAAGGAAGCATAATTATGGCACACAGAAAAAAACCTCAAAGCACAATTAGCAGACAGTTAAATACAAACATTCATTTACAAAGCAAATTTTCAGAGAGCCTTGGTCATGTAGTATTAGTGTAGTCATGCCAAATTGGATGTGTAGCCTTATCAGTCCCGATAAAGTCAGAACACCTCCCGCCCACGTGTTCATGGTGTTACTGTTTTATGGCGGTTGCCATGGCGACACAGGTCTGTGAAAGTTCATCCTAACCTCAAAATCAGAGTGGAGTAGTGTTCAGAGGGGGCAGAAGAAGCAAGATAAGGAAGTCACACTTTTCAGAGGCAGAAAAAAATTGAGTCTCCTCAGTACTTCAATTCTATATTTTTGTTACCAGACCTCAAAAACTGTCCATGAAGGGACTCCCGCACTCCCGTGTTGTTCCCCACTCTTTGTTTTAACTCAGAAAGCATCCCATGTTGTGCTGCCAGTACCCTTCCCAACTGGTCAATCTGGAGACAGAGCTTTGCCGGGCCATTGCCTTGAACAGCTTTCTCCGTCTTCTTAATGGATCGATACACCAGGAAAACACCCAAGCCAATCAGCAGAAATCCTGTTATCATAGTTCTGAATAGATACATCCTCAATGGAAAGCATTGTCAAACACATAGGTCTCCACGTGTCCCACACGTCCCTCACATATCTGGCAGCCACCATCCCATGAGGACATGTGGGTTCCCCTAGACCCGTCTTCCTGTTTGAAAACAGCGTGTCAATTGCATTGAAGGTCTGGCTGATCAATTCCATGATGCTTTTAGGGTTTTAGGCAGAGATGCTGTCAACAAACACACATACAGGACACAGCAAGCAGGATACCTGGGACGCAAGCAAGATAAAGAGTCTCTCTCTAAGAGCTGGAAGAGAGTGCAGATGTTTTACTGTTACTGATACTAAAATACTGATTTTTGGAAAAAGTGTAATTTCATGCATGTGTGGTCAATAAACCTGGTGATGAGACAACAAACCCGAAGTGTTTCAAAGCCTACAAGGTGGCTGCTCTGCCTATTGGTAATGCAGGAAAAACCTTGTTTGAAGGGAATTTTGTAATCTACAGAACCAAAGATAAAAAGGTAACATATAGTTATTGTCTCTTATTACATAGATCAGGTCATCATTTATTCAGTTAGTGGCTCTTCACTGCATTGGGGTTTAGAAATGTCAGCCATGGTTTTTCTATTAGTAGAAAATAAAAAAAAAACAACATGGCATGAGATTAATTCCTGTACTGACACAAAACCCATATTATACCTTATACCACTCTATTAAGATAGTGACAGTTGGCTGAGATCCAGGAAGTGCAACCAACCCAATTTCACAACAGCACGGGTCCTGAACTCCCCTACTGCAGTCACCTCCCGTTCTATTTCTGGAGGTTGAGTAACGGCCTGATAAATTGGAAGGAGGAGCTGTGATTCATCGTCACTGTTTCAATTCATTGCATGTTTTTTTTATGTATGTATTATCTCTCACTGACTTATTCCTCTGAGTGCAGTAAATATTGGTTTTCACACAATACTGTAAGGTCGACCATGTGTTCCATTAACCACATGGGGCTAACGGTGTCACATCAGTCTCTGTATCCCATGTTCAAACATGGCATCACATGCCAGCGTAAATGAGAGACTGAAATTGTAGATGACAGCGCCGCAGCAGCCTCCTCTTTCCTGCTACACCTATCGAGCGCACGAGCAACACAATCTAGGGATTGTATTGCCCGCTCCCGCTTGATGAGTCAGGAATTAAACCTCTAAAGTTAAACACTGACCTTTGCTTCCACGTGTACAAGAGTCACTGCTATTGTCGAGATGTGTAATTCCTAGCTGTCGATGCTGGCATGCTCATTGTAAATTATAAATCAATGAGCATGTATTAGTGTAAAATCCTGCTGCACTGGGGGCTTTGCTTGTGATGGAGGAATGAATAGGAGGGAAACAGGGGGCACCTCAGGGGACCCCAGCCTGTCCAACACTGGGCCAGCCGGTCGGTCACAGCCTGGAGCTCATCCATGCAGATGCACAGGGATGGGGGGCTTAGAATGCAGCAGCTCTGCTAGTGCCTGGCTGTGTGAATGTGCCTTGACTGGCTGCAGGGAGTTTCAGGAATAGTTACATAGCCCATATACTGAATAAAGGATCTGCTGCATGATGTAAGAGCTCTGTCTGCTATGTAAAAATCTTCTCAAATATGCAAATGTTTCACTCGGTTGGACAGAAACAGTAATCTTCAGTTACAAATATTCAGGGTTACGCTTATATACGTAAAAAAGACATGACACTACTGGATGTTTGGGCAGAACCATAAGCAAGACTGTGATCATTTAACAGATGTTGGACTGTAATGAGTGGAAACTTTTTTTTATCAAGAAATACTCAAAATATGTTAATCAGAATAGTAACAATTACAGTGACACGGGAAAAGATGCAGCAGAAAAACATGAAATAATTTTCTTAATGTTTGCCAAATTTCTTGACTGTTTTTGTTCATTTTTGTTTCTTTCTTTGGTCATTTTCTTTTTTATTGACTTTTTTTTGGTTGATTTTGTTTATTTTGCCTCTTGTATTGTGATTTTTTTTGTTATTTAATTATTCTGTTCCTTATTTGTTATTACTTTTGGTCATTGTTGTCAATATTTGGTTCATTTTGCTTATTATTTTATTCATATTTGCTCATTTGCAGTTGCACCACAAGAGTAATCCAAAGCGATGATGCCAGACATACAGCAAATGACTTACTGTTAATCACTCGGATTTTGCCTCAAATACGAAGTTATTGCAAATTGGGCTCTTCATTTTCTCTTAATGGAATTTAATTGATTCTGTCACCAGATAAATCGGACATCTCACGGTATAAATGTAGTTTGTTGATTTACTGCACTTTGCCGTCGAGTGCTTTCCACAAGTGCTGGCTGTTGGCTAAACAGCGGATACTCGTATATGTCCTGCTCGCTACTGTATAGCCCATAAATTAGTTCTGACTTACAAGTAGCGATTTCGGTATGTATTATCACATTTTCCTGACAGAGAGAAGGACCTGCCTGTATTTCTGTCCTGCATCTGTCTGTGTAGATGCATGTGCACGATGCTCGAGGTTGGACAGGTGAGAGGACAGTGACAACAAAATGACAATTTGACAATGAGACATGGCTTTCCCTCAAATAAATTACATACAATGCAAATCAGGTCAAGATGGAGGAAGAGGAGAGAGAGATTAAGAAGCAGAAGCAGTTTTTGACTCACACCTTATTGCTAATTTACATTAACACTTGTCCTTACGCGGGTCCGTTAAAGAGCGCCGTTGGCCACGTTTTATCCCTTTACCGTCATCCCGGGTCTGAGTGCCTCGTGATCTCAATGTAAAACACTACGCAGGTGAATTTGCAGAAATTTTTGGCAAGTTTCTGACCTGATAAGTACTGTTTGTACCTCTGCCAAAGTATCTTTGACCTTCAAAATCAAAGCTTAGGTTCAACTGTGCAACAGGCAATGAGAGCTTGATCAATTATTCAAATATCCCTAACTTCTTTAATATTAAAAACTAAAAACTGTCTTCTGATCTCACTCATTTTTAAAAAAAATTTCTAACCAAATTTAGCAAATGTATACAAAGTAGAAAATGAGGAAAAGGCAATAAGGAGAAGTCAACGTGCCATCATACTACAGTTCTCATGGTCACGAAAAACCTGGGTAAGTGGTGGAATTTCACAAGCGAATCCTTCTCCCTGTCACTGCAAAAAAATCTAAGGGGAAACGATAAAACATATTCTGAAGTAATTCAAAGATTAAATCAGACAGCGATGCCATGTGAGGAAAATATCTCAGCATCACACTGTTTTGTGAAGTTTGTGCCTTTTTCCAATAACCAGCTGATCAATAATTTTCCTGGTGTCAATGAATACAAAAGATTGAAGACATCACATTTTTATACATCATGATTTTTAGTGACTATTAAGAATAGTGGCTTTAGATCGCACTAGAAGCCACTACATTAGAGCTTTAAGATTTAAAGTTTTCTTCTATGCCCCTGGACCTGCCCCGATGCTCATTTTCCCCACTGGTTGTCTACTTTATGTCCTTGTGGAGTGCTCCGCTATAGTATAATAATAGTAGTACAACAGTATTAATCAGTGATGAGTGTAAGCTATTCTTTGAATATGGAGGCGAAGGTCATTGACTTGCGTAGGCTGTATTTATTTTCTTCACTTTAATGAAAGATGAAGCTGGAAGAACAACAAAGTTCATATGGTCTTCATGAATTGACAACAGCAAAAACTGGAGTACTGCAGTATAAACAAAACTGTGCATCCTACGTTAAAGAGAGGAAAAGAACAAAGTGCAGGATGCTTAATTAAGAAGGTGTGATGCTGAAAAGGTTGTAGTTTGCCGTTTTGGTCAGTGTCTTGGAAATGAAGTGTCTGGGAAGAAGCTTACTCCTGTGTTTATTCTGTAAAACTGCAGTGTAGTTATAAAATATATACAGTATATATGACTACAACGTAGCAGGTCAACATTTACTGGCTGTTGTCATATTTGTTTCTTCACCTGAGAACTAAAACAGAAACGTGTGGATTAAAATGGCTTTATCATAAACTTGTCAGCGAGCAGTTGGGAGGTAAAACTGATTTATTGGGCTGAAACTGGACCGTGACCAACAGTCTGCACCCTGTGTGACAGAGAAGGAGCTAAACATGATGGCTGGAGCAGGTTCACCACGTCTGCAGCCCTGAAATTGTCTCTCGCTAAATAACAAGTTGGCAAGCTGCCCCATTACTTTTGCATCTGGAATGAGAATAGCCATTAACCAACTTGATCCCCGAAGTCCCTGAACATGCATGCAGCCTGTTCTCATTCACAGTCCAAATGACAGGCACGCGGAGAATGAATGACAGGCACACAATGCCAGCTGCCTGTGGGACTTGATCCTGGTAAGCCTGGTGGCCGCCGCTGCTGCCAGAGGCCGTGAAAAACAAGGGAAAATGTAGTTTATAAGACAAGAGGTTTTTTTGTTTTTCTTTTTTAAATCATGACTATCCCTGGCTATGAATAACACTTCCAGTAGGAGTGGCATTCTTCTGTTTTCTTTTCACTGAAAAATATGGTTTTATGTTTTCATAATATACCCAGGTCTTAAGACTACGATGATGAGTTTAACTATCAAATTTCACACTAGAAAGAAAAAGTCTCTCAGCCCTTTTTTAAGTAACTGCGCCCAAAACAACCTGTTTGGATTTCTGGATATTTGTAATGTCACAACTTTAAAATCACTGTCCTCATTTGGTCCACTAGACCCACCAGCATCACCAAAACTATACTGACCTCCTCGGATAATACGCCAAGGATGTCCATGATGGAATCCATGGCACAGCCAGGAGCCTATTTTCAGGCAGTTTGATACAAGCTTGAAAATCAGGAATGTATGCATGTGTAGAAAGAAGGATAGTATTTTAAAATGCACTCTTTAGGAATAAGCAAGAATTGAGTTAACTTGCCAAAAGGGTACAATATGTCTCCTTTTAAATGGAAGATGTGATTTATGCTGGGGTTTGTTCCAAATAAAGCACATTCTCTTCAGTCTACAGAATATGATATTCATCTCCACAGCATCAATGTTTCATTGATCATGGTACTGTATGTTTTGACATTTTACCTTTTACAGCTTGTGTACTTTGGAAATGCACGCGGTCATATTACGCGTAATATTTCATTTAATTGTTCTGTTACTGGATATAGATGTACTTCTATTTGGAATTTCCCTAAATGGATCAATAAAGCTATTTTTATTATTACTTTCTACAGACGGTATTGTACATAACAATAATCACAATCTACACTCGTGCAGTTTCATTAATCTCCTGATCCCCGGAGCCCGTACGTACTTGCGTCACTCCTCTTTTCAGTTTTTGCTACTAAAGCTCACCTCATTCATTCCAATTTCCTGTTGCACTTGTTCTTAGCGGCTTACTTTTAATATAAGTCACTGTTATTATTGTACATATTTTTGTCTGATTTGATGGTATTTTTCTTTTGTGTTGTTACTTTCTGTATCTGCCTTTTATTTTGCCATGTCATCCTTGCAAATGAGAATTGTTTTGTTAAATACATAAATAAATTAAAGTTGTAGGCGACCTTGTTGGGTTCCCTAACTTTGTTTTTTTTTAAGTTTAAACATGAATAAACACATGCAAAAATGAACACTATTGGATTGTAAATAAACAGAGAGAAAATGCATGCACAAGAAATGCATAAAAATCACAATTAAAATAGTTTTTTTTGGCAAAAAACAATTTAGTTTGAAAAAAACAAATGTGCTGAATGAAATCTGGTTTAACTCATTAAATTTCCAATTGTGCAAAGGATGCTAACACTTAATACTAATGCTTCATTATGGTGGAATTTTCCTGTTTCCTGTTGTCATGATCTGCCCCGTTGGCGCCCTCTGGTGTGTGTGTGTCTTTCTTCTAATCCGTTGCAGGTGTGCTGATGGCATGGCAGAGGCTCACAACTGCAATTCATCCCCTTCATCAGACCACAGTATATTTATTCCCGGTCTTCCCAGTCAGCATTCGTCATCCGTCCGCTTACACCAAGTGGTATTGAGCCCACGTCAGCGCCTATTATTGTTTAGCTTATTGCTTAGCTTTCAACCAAATTTCCAGTCCAGTCGATGGAAGAAAAAACCACACGCCTTGGATACTATGACCTGGATGACTGAGAATCTTCACAGACATCTTCATGTAACTGTTTCTTGCCGTGACATGGATTTGCCATAATACAGTAGTTGTAGTAGTACTAATAGGCCCATTGACTGTGTACCCATCCTTCCTCTGTACAAGACAACTGGATCTAAAACTCATTAAGAAGACAAGAAATGTCACAGATGAACTCTTCAAAAGTCAGGACATGAGAGAACGCCATGAGTGTGCAAAGCTGTCGTCAAAGATAAAAGTGAATCATCCATCTAATAATACAACACTACTAGATAATTCCATGCATGTTCTTTCACAGTTTGGATGTCTTCAGTATTAATGTGCAAAGTTGAAAATATTAAAAACAAAGAAAAAAAGGAAGGGGAGTATGTGTCTAAACTTTTGGCTGTTAGTTTAAGTCGTGTATCGGTGGCTCACATTAGACTGATTAAATGGTGTTTTTTTTTTTTTCCCTGTGCTGTTACTTATTAAAGAATCAACAATGCATTCACTGTACACAAGCACATAGATTTATTTATACAAATATATTATGTATAACAATTGCATATCAACAGTCTCTTTTATCTTTATGTTAGGTACATGACCATCAGCTCCAAAAATGCAAGTCAATTAAGAAAGAGTACCTGTGATTTAAAGATACAAAACAGCTTCTGTCTGATCGAGATTAGACTGTGAAGGATGGACAAAAGGTCTTTGTTTATCAGATGATGGGTTTCCTCCAAAACCTGAGCCACTAGACGGGTGACACAAATACCACAGATTTGGTATTAACTAGATTTAACTGCACTCAGGTGATTTAGGAAACAACCATATCTGGCAGTTGTGGCACTCATGACAAATATACTGAAGTTTGAATTGTGCAATTAGATGTAATGCAGAAATCAATGGAGTTGAAAATGGATTCCTTACCGTCTTCAACAAATGAACAACAATGAAACTCGACACATTAATAAGCCTTGTATGTGCTGCCGTTCAGATGCAGCAACTGGTTGGTCCTCTGGCCTATTGGAATCAATGCATTTTATGTTTTTGTTTATTTATGACGAACAGAAAGAGACAGTCGAAGCATCAATAACACGTGTGCATGTGACTGACAAAATAAAGCACACCACCTACAGGAAAAAAAGAACAAAAAACAATGTTGTTGACTGAAAAATGAAATTCTGCCAAGTGCAGTGCAAAGACACCACCACAAAGCTTAGCACCAAAGATGGAAAGAAGAGAAAAACAAACACAGACCTTTATGTTTCTTCACTCTGGTGCTTTAACAGGGGGGAGTTCAGGTAGTGGGTTTGGAGGAAGAAGTCTAACATCATCACATCAGATTCCTCTTACAGATAAAGAGGAAACATGAGCATCATCACAATGATTGTCAAAACAAAAATAACCAGAACAAATCCACATGGGCTATGTGCTAGCATTCAGCTGTTATACAATGAACAAACATAAATAATAATCTGCAGATCTCATAAAGAATAAACAATATTTAAAAGGAACAATAAAACTTTATGTTAAATCTCTGCTCTCGTAAACTATAAAATAGAGAAAAATAAAGATAATACCATATTTAGATTTACTTGTTTAGTCTTTCGATCTGGTGACATTCGGTTTATCTGTCGGGAAGACGCAGTTAATATTTTTGTTGATTTGGATCTTGTCAAAAAGTCTTCTGTGTTTATACATATATGCAAATCAGTAATCTCTTAAAATGGCACAGAGGATAGATTTGGACTCAGAAGCTGCCTTACAGTGCATAAAAACCAGGTTTCTTTATCATTTGCACGTCTCCCATAAACTCTACTCGTACTGCACAGATCTGATCACAAATTTACTTGTGAAATATAAAACTGAAGAATGTGTGTTATTGCTAAACCTACCAGATAAAAAATCTTTTCTTGCTACAATATAGAAGGTAAAAAAGAGTTCACGTTTATCCAAAACAGGACATGTCTGACATAAATCAAATGAATGGTCATTCGTACAGAGACACAAGCACCAGTAGAGGAATCAATAGAAACACCACTGTACAAATGATACCTATGGCAAAAGTTGCCATGGTGTTATGGGTGTAATTAATTGAGAATGGATGACTGTAAAGAAAACAACAAGCACAAGTGAGGGAATTCATCTGGAGTCACAACCTTCAACTATCGGGAGGGAAACAACTTATAGAAAGGAAATACAAAGTTAAAATGGACGACTTTGAATGATGGCCTCCCACAAAGCACCAATGTTAGGACAACCGGCTCTCTGGGTTTCTGCTCAGATGGTACGCTGGAGGGAAGAGTGAAGTAAAAAAAAGTCTTCTTTTTGTTGGTACGGCTTCCTCAACGACAGAGAGATTCCTTTGGGATGCTCAACACAAACAGATGGTCTTTGAGATCCACAGTTTGCTCCCCTTCACTACTTCTTCTTTTTTGGGAACAACCTGCAGGCCACAAGCAAAGAAGAACAAGCTGAGAGCAATGGCTTTAAGGGAGCTTGCTTTGCAACTCTGTTTTTAGTGCTTCCAAGTTAATTCTGTTGTGCCTCATGATTTAATTGCTGCAAATCCTCAAGAATGAGTCATCTTTAAACATCCCCAGAGTAAACGACAGGCTTCTGTGACTTCTGTTCTATATATACACGAAGATGTCAGTGTTTACACTTCTGCAGGGTGTTAACTGAACCGGGTGCAGCTTGGTTAAAAACATTAATTCCCCTGAAAACATGATTTGTGCAAGTTTGGGATTTTTCTATATTTCAGTGATATAATTTTCTTTTTTTTTTGGCAATACATTTCTATTCCTCTTCATCTTCATTACTATGGCACATTTTTGCAGAAAACTAGACTCTTATTAATGTACGATTCACAATTGTTGAGAAGTAAAAATCAAATGAATAGATTTAGAAATTCAAGAAGTAACTAGAAAGCACTCCCAGAGGGCAGACCTCCGACACAGCTCAGTTTCTCTTCATACTGAAAATCTACCATTATCATTTGAACCTATGCTCATTTCTCCCATAACGTTATTGCACCCACAAGTATATTCTTGAATTTAACACTCATTAATGGCTTCTTTGACCATGCAAACCTACCATTAGCATTTGGAATCACATACATATCATTATTAGTTCAATAGTTATTCTTGAAAAATAATATTTCCACAATGGTGGTTTTCTGGATCTGGCTCCGTAAATGTTCAAGATACATAAAACCCATGGACACATTACTGAATTAGCAGACGTTCCACTACAATTTGGTGTCACTTGCATCTCTATAGCTATATTTTCTACCTTACAGTAGCTATTTTTCCTCAACACCTGTAAGTATAAACATTCTGGATCACTACATCTGAAATATTGCCCATGTCTGGATCATATGTTATGGTTTGATAGAATCTATTAGAGTGTTATCTTATTTTTCGTTGGCTAAATTTTCTGGGTGTTATTTGTGGTGTTACAAGGACAAATGTTGATGAGTTTGACCATATCTCACAATGAAGAATCCTTCAAAAAGCTTCTGGATCCAGACAATGATCCAGATCACACCCAAATTCTAATCAAGTGATCTTTGTATAATTTCCGATAATTATCCTGAAAATCTCATAAAAATCCATGAATTACTTTTTGAGTAATATTGCTAACAGACAAACAAACCAGCAAAAACATAACCTCCTCGGTGGCGGTAAAAATAGCATAACCTTAGGTTTCCCTAGTTTATATTTTAACGGTCATTTCAAAATCGACAAGTCCAGAATGGCCTTTTTTTGTTTATCAGGTCAGGAACAGATTACGTGTGAACAGCTTGATTTACCTTCCTGTCTTTGTAAAATAACACGTTAATTAAAAAAGTTCTATTTCATAAAGTGTACTTTTATTATCAAACTAAACAGCATGTATTTCATTGCACAATGGTGTTTGCTCTTCATCTATCTTCTTAGTCATATGCCATTAATACAAACGATGACAAATAAAAGGTAAATTGGGTGGTTTATAAATACATATATATTTATAAACTACATACATTTATTGGGTATACAGGTGTATGAGGAAATGACTGCTCAAACTAAACATCCATCCATTTTCTACCCCTC
>JAQQAE010001898.1:0-23821 GCA_029823295.1 Pseudamia nigra
ATTATAAGGCGCAGTGTCATATTTGGACAAAATTGACGGCTTTTAGATGCGCCTTATAGTCCGGAAAATACGGTATTTTGGTGCAGCATCTTGTTGCCATGGTAACACATGCATTGCCTGAAAGATGACCGTAAGGTTACATCACACACTGTTGTTCATTTTGACACATTTTCTGGATTATTTTCTTCTTTTTATGGCCATTTTGTGGATCGTCCTGGTTTACTCATTTTGATGCCTACGTTGGTATTTGGTTATTTTTTATGTTGTGGCTCATTTTTTAATTTTTGTCCAACTTTTTCATTACAGTGGTATCTCGCTGTACGATAAAATTGTTTTGGCCAAATATGCATCCTGGCAACCGCAAAAAACATTTAATTATGAAACAGATAGACCTGTAAATGAACTCTGGCCCACCCGGAAGTGACTGATGTTCCTGCTAGCTAGTTAAAAAAATCAGCAGCTACCAACCTAGCAACGTGCTAACAACAATACAGTAGCCTCAGACATCGGTAAACAAAAACACGTGAATCACACTGAGCTGAGACACACATCAGCCGTGTCATAAGTCAAGGTAAGAATACATTCTAAATCATTTTTACAACTAATTTCATGCTTCCTTTTCATATAATTAACACAACTTCCTTTTCATATAATAATAATGAATAAATGTACGTGTACAGGTGTAAAATATATACTTCATATGGGAGTTTTCATGGGTCCCGGAAAGGATTAATATTATATTTACATATATTCCTATGGGGGAAGTAATTATCGCCGTATGAATGGATTAATTTTGTACAGCAAGGTACCACTGTATTTTGGTCCATTATGTTCACTGTGTTGCTCATTTTCTGTTTTTAATTGTCTTGTTGTTTATTTTCTTTATTTTATCAATTATTTGGTTACATTTATGTTCAATTTGGCAATATGTTCATGTTGGTGATTATTTTCACTCTGTTGCTTAGTTTTTATTTTTATTGTTTTATTGCTTATTTTGGTTCTTTTCAGAATAATTTGGTTATATCTCTGTTCATTTCACTGTCCATTTTTGTTCATTTTGTTGCTTTTTGTCATTTAATTTTTGAAATATTTGGTTATTTTTCTTCATTTTGGGCCTCATTTTCTCTTTTTGTTGAGGTTTTGTTGCTTGTTTTTGTCAATTTTCTCAACTATTTGGTTATCTTTTTGTTCATTATTCTTGCTCATTTGGTATTCATTTTGTAAATGATTTTGTTCCTTTCTGGTTCACTGTTGAATATTTTGTTCATGTTTGTGCGCTCATTCATTTTTAGTTGCCCTCATTTTGTGGATTATTTCTGCTCAGTTTTCTTTATTGCCTCAACCTTTTTGTTGTGTTGTTGATAATTTGTTCATTTTATTGATTACGCTTACTAAATCCTATTTAAAAAAAAAAAAAAAAGTCTGCCTGGATTGAATTAGATCACAGTGTGTTGTGACTTGATGACCTGTGGAAAATGTGGTTCACAAGGCGGGACCAGTCGAGAACCGCGGCTTTAGGAATTAGGAGATAACATAAAAGAATACGAGTGCACGGGGACAGTTCGAGACAGCAAGGCTTTGTCGATGATGAAGATTTGAATAAATGCAGCGGATAATTGAGACCCTGCTTATCAAAAACCTCAGGGGCAGCTGTGACGGTGTTTAGGCAAATCAGTCACACCGGTAACGTGCAGATTCATTGCGAACCGTCTGAGCCAAATCAGGAGAGAGAGGACTGTTAGTAAGATGCATATCTGAGCATGGAGTCTACACATGGACGAGTCAGACTGGACAAAGAGGAAGTGGACTCTTGAGTGTCAGCAAAAAATGGCTTGCTCTTAAAATAAAAAAAATTTAAAAAAAAAGGGAGGGGGGCTCATTTCAACATGACAGTACAAACCACCACAAGCAGGGAGCTGCACTGGGAGTTCAGAGGAATAAGGAAGTGTCTACGCTAATGAGTGATGTCAACCAAGTGTGGAAATTTAGATTATTACATATAAATTCAGGGGAAGCTGTGCATTGATGTGAAGATCACATGACGTTCTATTAACAGAAAACGGTGAGTGTGTGTTTGCTCGTCGCGGATCGGTGCGTGTGGTGCTACTTACTTGACGGACAGGGAGAAGTCCCCCGGTGCGCTCTCGCTCTCTCTGATGAGGAAGGCGCCATCGTGTCTCTGTTTGTTCAGCATCTCCTCTGCTTTGGCACGGGGAATCTTCCCAAAAAACCACCTAGAAGGACGCACATGAGGTTACAGTTGACCCAAAGCCTCAACTTAACACTGCGTAGAATGAGTTAGGGAATCAGAATGGCCTGCTTGATTTTCTTTCACTTGACAAAACTGAACATCCTTAATAAAAGACACATGACAAGGAACTGATTATACATGGAGCAAAAACGGGAGATTGGTGTCCCGTTTCCAAAATTCACCAGATAAATTTATTAACATGGATGCATCAGCAATTCAAAATGATTGCTGAACATCTTTTACATTTTAGATTGTTTAAAGTAGCTACATTTAGCTTTGATGACAGCTTTACAGATTAATGGCTTTTTCCTCACACTCATTAGGTAATTACAATTTTCAAACCACAGGTTTGCCTTGTCAAGAGTTAATGTGTGCCATCAGTTGTCTTATGCAGAGAAAGTGTATAGAGTCAATAGTTGTGTTAGTGTTACTACAACGACTGCACAAACCCACATTACGACAAGAAACAGAGAAAAGGCAGTTCATCATTACTTAAAAAGGGACAAAGGTCAGTCAATCCTAAAACTTTGAACAAGGGTGGGTCACCAAAACCACCTAATGCCATGACCAAACTGACCCGTTTGTTCCTGCTCCAACTTGAGAACAAATGGAGCTAGGGTCACCAAACTTGGTACATGGTGGGTCGGCCTTGGGTGCCTTGCCCCTGGCTATGTTACTGAAGTCAAAAGGTTAAAGGTCAGGGTTAATAGGTCAAAACAGGTTCAAATACATTTTGGTCTGCAGTGACTATTATTAGAGCTAGGAGCAAGATATTTTAACACAAGTTAGAATAGGGTCTTGGACACCCACTGGAGGTCAAATGGCCTTGACCTTGCATTTGACCTCAAAGATCAGTAGGGGTCAAAAACAGGTGACTCATTCACCACATTTGAAATTTATTTTATGGCTTATGATTTAATGCAAATGAGGGAAAGGAAATTGAATGTGGTATAAGAACTACATTTATTCTTATATTTATCCTTAAATTCCAAAGATATAGTTTATACCATGGCCAATGGGGACTTGTCACTAGTAACTGAAACTAAAATGATGGAAGAACATCTTTCAGCTTTTCATTTACAGAACAAAGCCATTGCATTCAATATTAAGAGCTTCAATATGCATAATATGACATTTTTTTTACATAGGTGTAATCTTGGTAAAGACAATAGGCAGACACTGCATGCTTGTAATCATAAACTGAAATCACCGACCATTGACCATAATTTGACTTGGCTTCTTTTGTCTTTTTTTGTTCTATGAAACTATATGTTCTCCTGTTGAAGGTAAATAAATACATCAATCATAGTTACTGACCATTACTGATATTTTCTTTAAAATGTTTGCACAAGTCAGCTCTAAATTAACTTGAGGGCTGTAGGAGGTGTGGCTCTGCACCTCTGATGAGTGACTCTAGTTTAAAAAAAAAGCATTGCTCTGAAGCCATCTGCTACTTTTATTATGAACTCGAAGAAAATGGAAAACCTTGGTGGTTTTCTCCTCCAGCTGTGTCCTCTGCAGCATTACCCATTAGCTTAGCTGCTGCCGATGCAAGAGGATGATGTCATTTTCGCATTTTGCACATTTGTCACTTGCTTTGTGTTTCTATCAACTGATGCACATTTACTTTTTCTGAGACAGCAGACTTTTCCACCTCCTTTAAGTGACAAAGTTTTTGATGTGAATTTTTTCAAAATTTGAGGTGTTTCCATCAAGAAATTAAACACACATTTTCAAATTGCACATTCAATTGAGGTGGTGGAATAGCACCTTGTGGTAATTCTAATAAAATAATCCTCTGTAGTAGAGGTAGCTCTTGGTGGTCTTTTCCTGGGACAGTTCTCATGAGAACCATGTTGGAGATTTTTTTAAATCAACTCCACATCCTGGATTTGTACAGTAGATGTAGTAGCACTAGTCCTCCTATGCACAAGACAACTGAGGGTTTGAAGCAGACTGAAAAGGCAAAAATGGCCCAGATTAACCCATCTGTAATTTGAAAACTGTTCCAGGTGAACCGTGTGAACCACGTGAGAGAATGTCATGAGTGACCAACGCTGTCAAAGTTAACTGTGGCTATGTTGGACAATCTAAAACACAAAACATGTTTCACTGTTTAGAGATCTTCAGTATTAAAAGTACAATGCTGAAAATGGTAAAAACAAAGAAAAAACACTAAAAGAGAAGGTATAGCCATACTTTAATTACAACAACAATCAAAGCAACTGCTAATATATGGCTCTTCTGATTGTACAAATAACCTTATGTCTCATTCTTCATGCACACAATGCAACTTGAGTATCAGCATAGCCGGCAGTAGTTTGATGGATAAAGACCTACTCATAAAGCCACTAAACAAGGACTATAAAATGACACAAAATAAGAGAGTAGATGTAGGCGAGAGATGACTCAAGACACGGTGCTGTTCGAGGCAGTAGAATGTGGGTTTGAAAACTAATGCTGACTGTAGATCCAAAATATGCCAAGCCATAAATATTTTCCAGTCCCGTCATCCTCTGCTTTAATGCTGACCATCACAGTCCTAATGCTGGATGAGTGATTTAAAATCCTCACAGTCATGTTTTTATGCAGTTAACTTCAAATGTGATTATGATGCAATATGGTGGACTTTTCAAAGCTTTCATGCCCTGATTAAAGGCATCAATCAATTAACTCTGTAGAATAGATTTCACATGACAATTAAAGTTGACCTGTACATTTCCGGTTGTCTTATGTTACTTGGGACAAAACTGACAATGAAAATATCAATGTAGTGAGGTACTTCTGTAAGGTTTACATCGTACAGTTTGAATCAGATCCAGTTTTTGCTGTGTGTGTCTTTTTACTTGGACACTGTGCATAGTCTGCACTGAGGAACAGACAGATTGGAGACACAAACATGCTGCATATGTGAGAGAACAGATGATAAGCTTGGTGATGAAGCCACTATTGTTTCTGGTGAGAATATCTTTAGACCTTCGACTGAACAAGTGTTGCAACTGTTGCAAATCTGCATCACTGTTGATAGAGTTTGATACAAGATCAGTGGGCGAGAATATGAAAAGTACGTGCTTGGAGGTTTAACCTTTATTTTGTATTTTAATCTTAAGTTGTTTTTCGTCAACTACAACTATTTTAAGTATGCAGTAAACACAGGGAATATTTCTTATACAACAATAATTACTTATAATTGACATTGCGGCATCTTTAAATTACACTAAATACAAACCAAGTCGGACATAATTTCTCCTTCAATGAGTTTTCCCTTATTTTTTATTATTTTCAACATTGCACCTTAATACTGAAGATATCCATACTGTAAAAGAACACATATGGAGTTATGTAGTAAACAAAGAAGTGGTAAACAACCCAGAACAGGTTTTGTATTTCAGACTGTCCAAAGAAGCCACATTTAGCTTTGGATGCAGCTTTGCATTCTGTCATCAGATTCATAATGTAGTAAGTAGGCAAGTACGTAAGTAAGTATGTAAGTACGTGAGTAAGTACACAAGTAAGTACGTAAGTAAGTACGTACGCAAGTATGCAAGTACGTATGTACGTAAGTAAGTAGCACTTTATTTATATAGCACCTTTTAAGATAAAAACCACAAAGTGCTTTACAACCAAATGCCAATATAAAAACAACAACAAAACACAATAAGAAACAAAATCACAACAAAATCATAAATGAGTAACTCATTCAAATGCAGTTTTAAAAAGATGTGTTTTTAGCTGCTTTTTAAAAGAGTTCACCGAGTCCACAGATCTCAAGTTCAAGGGGAGGGACGTTCCAGAGTTTGGGTACAACGGCCTCAAAAGCTCTGTCACCTTTAGTTTTCAGCCTTGTCTGTGGCACAGAAAGCAGACCCTGATCAGAAGAACTCAGGGTCCTGTTGGTGACATACAAGTCTAAAATCTCATAAATATAAGACAGTGCTTGTCCATGCAGGGCTCTGAAAGTCAGAACGAGGATCTTAAACTGGACCCTGAAATGGATAGGGATCCAATGAAATCAAAAGCAGGGTGACATGAGCATGTTTACAAGATCTTTTTCAGAAGCCTTGCAGTAGCGTTCTGGACGAGCTGCAAATGATACATGGAGGTTTTTCTGAGACACGTGAACAAAGACTTTCAATAATCCAGACGCGAAGATATAAATGCATATATAATCATCTGTAGTTCAGCCCGTGACACAATACAACTCAATTTAGCAATATTTCTTAGATGATAAAAACAACATTTAACATGTACATCCAGAGTAAAAGCAGAGTCAAAAGTCACACCCAGATTCCTGACTTGGCAAAAGAAGCCAGGGAACCAAGATTCTCCATTACCTTGGGGACAGATCTGCTAGGAGTACAAGAACTTCTTCTTCTTCTTTTCCTTTGGGCTGTTCCCTTCAGGGGTCGCCACAGCGAATCATCTGCCTCCATCTCACCCTATCCTGTGAATCTTATTCTCTCACACCAACTACCTTCATGTCCTCCTTCACCACATCCATAAATCTCTTCTTTGGTCTTTCTCTAAGGCCTTCTGCCTCAGCATCCTATCGATATATTCACTATCCCTCCTCTGTACATGTCCAAACCATTTCAATCTAGCCTCTCTGACTTTGTATCCAAAACATAACTTAACAAAACAAGAACTTCTATACAAGAACTTCTGTTTTCTCATTATTAAGTTGGAGGCAACTGTCAGCCATCCAACTTTTAATGGAGTCCAAATACTTAAGCAAAACCTGCAACTTTGAGACCTCCTGGGGCTTAAAAGCGATGTAAAGCTGAATATCATCTGCATAGCACTGATAAGAAACACCCTTAAAAGTGCTCATAATGCGCTGGAGAGGAAGCGGATATAACAAAAACAACAGTGGACTTGAAACAGAGCCTTGAGGAACACCACAAGAAAGGGAAGTGCAAGATAACCTGAAGTGAGAAGTGGCCACAGAGAAAAATCTTTGAGACAGATAGGAAGAAAACCAAGCTAGTGATGACCCAGATATACCCACCCAGTGCCTCAACCCATTAAGTAAAATAAAGTGATCAACAGTGTCAAATGCAGAGGTCAGAGGTCAGATCAAACATAACCGAAACAGAACACTCTCCTGCATCACTGTGCATTAAGATGTCATTTGAGACTCCGAAGAGCTGTTTCAGTGGAATGGGCTCCATGGAAACCAGACGGGAAATTATCAAGAATGCGGTGAACATCTAGTACAGCTAAGACTGTTGAGCAACTACTTTTTCCAGAAGCTTGGCAAAAAAAAAAAGTTATTTTGAAATTGGCCTATAGCTGTGAGGAACGGATGGGTCGAGATTGGGTTTTTTGAGAAGTGGATGGATCATGGCATTCTTGAAATACACAGGGACTTGACCAGACACCACTGACATATTAATAGTTGATAACACACTGGAACCAACAGACTGAAAGACGTTTTCTGAAAGAAGCTTTCATAGAGCCACAAATTTGGTCACATCAGATAAAGAAACTGGTAAAAATCTCTAGAATAACTGGTCGGGCTGGAGAGGGAACAAACAAACAATTACCGTATTTTCCAGATTAAAAGTCACGGTTTTTGCATAGTCTGGCGAGGGGAACGACAAATACATCGGAGAAACTTGTATTTTGAATAAATTCAACTATAGGGTTTTTGTCACACTGACAGCCGCTAGAGGAGGCAAGCAGCGAGCTCTCCCTTCTGACATGCAGCACAGCTCAAGCGCGCACCCACGGCCGCACGCTTGAGCCCCGAACAAATGCGACCTGTTCTGCAGAGTGACTAATACATGTTTTTTTCTTCTTCATTATGCATTTTTTGGCTCGTGCGACTAACATAGCGGAGGGACTTATCACCCGGAAAATACGGTAGATGAGGGTGAAATATTGGCCCTGACCTGATTGACTTTGTCGACACAGAAGTTTAGAAACTTTTCACAATCATTATTTGAAGAGATTGGAACAGCAGGAGGAGCGGGAGTTAAAATGCTACCAATCGTGTTGAATAGCACCCTGGAATTTCCTCTGCTCTTCGCAACCAGATTGGAGAAATAGGCAGCCCTCACATCTCGAATTAAAATATTATAAGAAACTAAAAGATCCTTTACATGAAGAAGATGAACATGTAACTTTGTTCAGTTTTGTTTCTTTTCTTTTCTTGATCTCCACAAACGCTCAACATTATGGCAGGCTCACTTGTTTTTGATACTGAGTATTTGTACTGTTCTGACTAACACTCTTTACAATGAATGTGAGACCATTACCTTTGCCTAAAGGGAGTTATTTAGTATTAAAGTGCTTATATGTATTAAAAAGCATAAAAGTAATATAAAACAAGACAGCACTCAGATTGCAGACCTCCGCCAAGGCAGCTCAGTTTCTCTTCATTTCGCCCATGATGTTACTGCACCAAAAGTAATATTCTTACATTTATCTGACCCTTATTATTGGATTCTTTGACCATGACAACTTACCATTAACATTTGGAATCACATACATATTATTACTTCAACAGTTATTCACCAAAATTAATATTTCCATAATTGTGGTTTTCTACTGGATCCAACTTCATAAATGTTACTGAATCAGCAGACTTTCCACTACAGTTTGGTGTCAGTTACACGTCTGCAGCTTTATTACCTTACATTTGCCATTTTTCCTCAACCCCTGTAGGTAATATCTTGATCAAACCTTGTGGTTTGACAGAATCTATTATGGTGTTATCCTATGTTTTTTGGTTAAATTTCCTGGGTATTATTTGTGGCATTACAAGGACAAATGTTGAATTTGGCCCCGTCTCACAATAGTGAACAGCCCTTTAAAAATCTTCTGGATCCAGATCACTCCCATGATCTGATTAATTGGTCCTTGTGCCATTTCTAACCCATCCTGAAAATTGAATCTAAATCAGTTTCTAAATTTTTAAGTTATGTTGTGAACAAAAACAATAACATAACCTCAGAGGTTACAAAGCGGTGATTTCTTTAGCCTGCACCTCTTCAAAGTGACTCAGTTACCTGCTGTAGATCATGCAAACGTCATGTTATAATAAAATAGCAGTTAAAATAGTCAAGAATATTTATTTGTGCACAAATTCCCTCATTCTGACGATTTATAGATTGGTGATTTGGGTCATGAGTTTGGTATCTCTAAAAATAAGGGTCCCAGAAAGAGTTTGGGGACCACTTCTTTAGACCATCAGTTGTCTTGTGCAGAGTAAGGGTGGAAACCGTGTCAACAGCTACTAATTAGTGCTACTACAACTGCTGTACAAATCCATATTATGGTAAGAAACAGGTGAGGAGGAAAGACAATTCATCATGACTTTAACAAATAAAGATCAGTCAGTCTGAAAAAGAGCTTTGAATGTGTGGTGAAGTGTAGTCGCCAAAACCATCAAATGCTACAAGTCCACTGGCTGTTTCTACTAGGTCATTACACCACAGTGCATTAAAAGCTGAAAAGACAGACTGCACTTCTAGTGTGATTCTGAGTAAAACCATTGTGATATGGTTTTTAATATGGCTCCTGATTGCCCACGTCCAGCTGGAGGTTTACACCTCTGATTGATTTAGTGCTCCACTTCAGTCTGTGGACTGTGGGAGGAAACCAGAAAGGACAGTGTGAGAACATCAGAGACGGGTCGGTGTGACTGTCGGCAGGGTTGAGCAGAGGAGAAGCAACATGAAGACGGTGCAAAGGTGACAGTCACACAAGTGACAGATGTATTTGGGCTGAATTACACATAACTATACAAGGAAGAACAGACAAAATGATACAAGTACGTACGAGTACGCAGGAGGAAGTAGATTAGAATTTAACATCACAGTGGAACAAACAACATTAAATATTTGCATTAAAGTGGACTCTAATGCAACTATGTTAGCACTACAAGTGAACATAAGAGCAAATTTGATGTCTTTAAATATAAAAGAAAAATGTATAACAATGAAGACTTAACATATTGAAACACATCTCAACCAACAAGTATAATGTAGAAAAACAAATTATCAAAACATTAAACAAAAATGAATGCGAAAAATGAAAAAATATGAATAAACTAGAAAGCACTTGGAGTGCAGACTTCCGTCAAGGCAGCTCAGTTCCTCTTCATAGTAGGATACAACAATAAAAACAAATGATAGTTAAACAAATCATCAGTTGTCATGGTGTCTCGTTTCTACTGGATCTAGCGCCGTCAACGTTGAAGACTCGTCAAAGCTGTGGTCACATTACTGAATCAGCAGACTTGGTGTGAGTTGCATGCCTATAGCTTTATTTACTACCTTAGAGTAGCCATTTTTCCTCAACCCCTGTAATTATAAGCATTTTGGATCACTATATCTGGAATAAGCAAGTTACACATCTCGGGCCACAAGGTGCATTGTGGGATTTTGGCTACCAGTCAGAACCCAAAATAGAGATTGTTCAATATTGGTTCAAACTTTGAAAAGTTGATGATTTGAGATAATTATATAGTCGACATGGACTCGTTGTGAAGACAAGACAGATCACAGACCAAAAAAAAAAAAAAACTGGATGGATTGATGAAAATACAGGAATTATTTTTCTTTATTACTGTCCAGTGTATGTGTCAGCAGACATTGTGGAAATCTAGAAATCGTAGGGAGGTGAGTTGTATCATTATTAAACTTATTGTACTTTTGTTTTACAGTAAGCCTCCCTAAATAATCTTGAAACGTTTTTAAACTGGGTTATATTACTAGACACCAGCCCCGTCAGAGATGACGAAGGATTTTTAGCAGCAGCCTGTGATTGTGTAACGTTAGCTGGATATACCATATCTAGTGAAAATTCAATGCTACTAAAATTTTATCTGCTGTATTTGTGTAACTGAAACTAATGATTGCCATATTTACAAGCTAGATTCAGGATTCCCTCACTGTTCCCATCAACTGCATGTCGGTGTGGAGTGTTTGGTAGGCAAAGTTAGCAACACAGGAAAAACATGTTGCCTATATCTGGATCAAACTTTGTGGTTCAATAGAATCTATTATGTTTTTTGGCTAAATTTTGTGGGTGTTATTTGTGCTGTTACAAGGACAAATGTTGAATTTGGCCCTCTCTCACAATGGTGAAGAATCTTTACAAATGTCCTGGATCCAGTGATCCAGATCACTCCCAGAATCTAACTGATTGGTTTTGTGCCATTTCTGACCCTTCATCCAAATCTGTTCATAACGTTTTGACTTATGTTGTGGATAAATAGATAAACAAATAAATACCTAAACTTAATAATGCTGCCAAAAACATAACCTCCTTGGCGGAGGCAAAAAAAGAATTAAGAAACAAAAGTGCATTGTGAGTCTAAGTTTGGGAAAGGCAGGTCTAAAGGAAGAATTTTCAGATGTAGCTGTTATTTTTAAATAGCTACGTTTCAGTTCCTTTTTCAGGTATTTTATTTTTAGTTGCATTCATACTTTAGACGTTCTGACAGGAAGAAGAGTGATACAGATGGATGACAAGGAGGAGACAAAGCTCCCTACTGTTGTTAATAATTTAAAAGTACAGTCAGCCAAAAGATGACATCTCGCTCCTTCACACGAAGGTGAAAATCAATAATGAAATGGCCAACTCTTAATCCGCTTTATACTTGTGCTCGGCACCGCGTTGAGCCTGCATGCTCTCTTTCCTCATTTGATGAAAGAGATAGCAAAGCAATTAAAAAGGAGCCAAGGAAGCGGCAGGAGGACAACGCAGGACACACACACACACACACACCTCTGCTGTCTGCTCCTAACCTATACTTAGCTAAAACACAAGTCTGGAAGGGGAAAAAGTCAGCACACAGACAGAGGGCTCGGAGCTGGAGGTGAGCCACACTGCATAAGCACAGCTCCGTCTGCCTCGCGTCGGCCTGCGTATCCCTGCTGCTTTCAGGTGGCATTTCATTGTCACCACAACGGGAGGCAAGAGTGCACATTTTGCGTTGTTGACAGCCAATTAGTGTAAAGTACAGTTTAGGCAGTTTTACTTTTGAATGAATGCAGTGCAATAAAGTCTGACTCACTGCGGTTCTCCAAGCCTAAGTGGAAAGTTGGCCCACTGGAGATTTCAAAGTGAAAGCTTTGTAGAAAGAATTAGGCTTGTTGGAAAGCCTTGACAAAGAGAAGCTGCTACTGTGGTCAGTTTTGGTTCTAATTAAAGTAATCATCACTGCATCGACTTTAAATACACAAAAACTAACCAAGAAACTTTTAATTTAAATTCATAGCGCTGCAGTAGATGGAATCAGTTGTTTCGTTTGTCCTGACAACTGTATTTCACTGCTGTCGACATACATGTTGAATTATGCTACCAGTCAAAAGTGTGGACACACCCTCTCAGTGTTTTTCTTTATTGTATTGGACATTAATATGGAAAAGATCCAAACTGTGTAAGATGTCTTGTCAAAAGTTAATTCGTGGCATATCGCGTCTTGTGCAGAATAAGGGTTTGTACAGAGTCAGTAGCCCTACTAGTGCTACTACAACTATTGTACAAATCCAGCAGTCAGTGAAGTAAAGAGAAGACACTCCATCATCACCTTAAGAAATGAAAGTCAGTCAATATGAAAAATCTCAAGAACTCATGAGGACTGGCCCTGGTTCCCAAGTCTTGTAACTCTAACAAATGTATCCTCTGCTGTATAGGTAACTTGTGTCCTTTCTGGGGATGATCGTCATGAGATACAGTTTCATTGCAGAGTTTGAGTTTGGTGACTGCACTTAGGGACACGTTCAAAGTTCTTGAGATTATTCACACTCAGTCACAATTTGGGTATCTTCAGTGTTAATGTACAATGTTGAAAATAAAAATTAGAACGCACTTGGAGAACGCAGACCTCATTTTCCCCTATGACATGATTAGGGCCTGTGTCCATAGGGAAGGTTTTAGTACCGCCAAGGACCACATGTTGAAATACTACGATATTTAGCTACAAAATAGTGGTGTAAGATATTTTCAGCCTAGTGTATGGTGGATTAAAAATAAAATCTGCAGTCAATTTATCAAGATGATGCCTTTGTATAGGTTTGATCTGATGATTTCAGACATGTACGGAGACGGTGTCTGTGTAAATGGAGGTCAGTGCATCGGGGGTGGATTTGAATTTAATGACATCCCGACACACGTTGCACTTTTAAGTTCACGGTTTACATTCTTACTCGCATAGTTACAGCATCATGAAGAGTCGGACGTGCGTCTGCATCACTGTGTCACAGAAATATCCATTTCACACAGTAACGTTTCAAACTGTAATGGATGCTCTGGACGTTTGCTTCCTTCATAAAATCATGGAAAGGCTTCAGTGTTAGATCACAAACCAAGCTGTCACTCAATTCCTCCCATGGTTTCTCCTCCATCACAATATGGAGAACTTTAGTATTAGGACCTCCCCGTTCTCGTTTTTGATTGGTTGGCAAGTGAGCAGTGACAACTGAGCATTGAAATTGTCATTTTGTGCCGATTGGTCAGCGCAAAAAAATAAAAATAAATAAAAATCCTGTGCCTAAATGGTGATTTGGATCACCTCCAAATTGTAATCACTTGTTCCTTATTCCATTTTTGACATTTCCTAAAAATTTCATCAAAATCCCACCAGAACTTTTTGAATTACGTATATTGCCATCAGACGAACCAACAGCAGTGAAAAAAAATAACATCAACTGCTTTGCTTAGCAGAGGCAATAAACACTACCACACTAACACTTTCATTCGGCCTACTGTCAAATGGTGGTTATATTATTTAAATTAAATAAAATGGGTCCTGGTTAGGGGACAGCTTTGTTTTGTGTGCATACATACAGGAGGATATTAAACTATGAATTATATGTTCAGTTTTTCCATGGGTGCAGACACTGTTTGAGTTTCAGCTTACAGCAGGAGACTTAAACCTGTTTAGTTTGGTGCAAAATTAATGTTGGTCAGGAACTTCAACAGCAGCTCCAACACTGAAGCAAACATTTATTTTCATTTAAGCATGTTTAAAAGACCCGTGACCTGATCTTGTAAACCAGTAAAGCATGTCAAGTCCTCATCCCACAATAGAGTCAACGTAAAATGCCAAAGAAGTCAAAATAAAATAGGAAAACTAAGGAAGCACTAGACCTAAATGCATGGAAAAAAAAAAGAAATTGCCAGCTTGGTTCAAAAATACAGAGATATTATAGCTGCTTACAAATAATCCACTTCCACAATATCCTACGTATCTGTACATGAATACATGAGCGCTGTTGGTTCACAGTGTAGTGTTAGAAAATTACCTTTATGTAGAAATGTGCCTGTATATGTACAACCTTAAGCCTAAACTGCTGTCAGCCCTGAAGGAGGTTCTTCTGTGTATAAATGATGGGATTCAATATGTTGATCAAGCTGTGAAAAAAGTAACCAACGTTGTAACTTTTATTTTAGTTTTACTTATATGCGTGACCGTGTCTGTACTTTTACTTGCATAAAAACAGTTTAGTAGTCTTTACACCTCTGCATGTGAGCACTGCTGCACTGATGCAATAAGGTCAATATTCAATTTAGACTAAAAAGGCCTCAAGCACATTAATAAAGAGAGAGCTCATCTGGCACAGCACAGGTTGAGAGGTAATGTATTCTGGGGACACTGCCAGGCGTGCTCTGATATGGTTTAATACGTGCGCGCGCACACACAGAGCGCTGTCATGGCTCCTCAGGGTGTAGCAGTGATACAACCAGCCTGAAGAACATGAGAACCAAAACACAAGTTCAGGTTAATTCTATTACACAGAGTGGTGGGTGTTATACTTACGGATGAGCTTTCATCTCTATGTAGTTCTTGGGAATGAAGCCATCTTTTCCATTTAGCTCTGCCTTGTACCAGTTCTGATCACACTCTTCATTTAATACCTGGAGGTGTCAATGACAAGAACAAGTCAGGCGTGTTACAACCATGTAAAAATGACATTGACAGAGACAATTTATTTTATTGGACAAAGGATCCAATAAGCTATCTTCATATAATCTTCACTTATTTAACAGTGACACAGCTGTGAGGGCGTTCATGCTTGACAAAGTGAGCCCACACAGCAGGTGTGTAAAGTCAGTGGTGCATCGATGTGCGTCCTGGTCAATATGTGCAGTATGTTTCCGTTTGTCAATGTGCAAGCAGGGGGGAAGGCATGAAATGACGCACTGCAGCAGCTCATCTATTTGACTAAACTGTATGACAGTGCAATAGGAACGGGTGGAACATGTGACCCAGGAGTGGCCAGTTAAATGAGGTCCACTCAATCAGCCCTTGTCTCCAGGTGAGGAGAATTATGTCTACAGTCATATGATGGTTTATGCTTCAAGCCAAATTAAACATGTAGAACTTTTATTAACAAAACATACATGTTTTCAGACTAAAAGCAACTAAGTTGTTGTTAAGCTCTGGTGAATTGTTACAGTCCATTAGTTTGTGCCTTTTCTGTTTAAGAATGGAAGAAAAAAATATTCAAAATGTTAAAGAAATGTAGGAACATAAGTAAAACCAAATGAACACATATTTAATAAATGAACAATATAATAAAAAAATAAGCAAGATCATAATCAAAAATAAACAAAGTAATCACAAAATGATCAGAAATGAACAACATTCACAATAAAATAAGCAAAAATGAACAAAATATTTGGGAAAATTTCCATACTTGGCAACAAAATCAACATCAATATGGACGAGGTTGATCAAAAATAGGAACAAAACAATCCCCCAAATGAAAACATATAAGCAAAAAGAAATTATTTACATAAAGCAGTTTTTAGAGACCCACACTTTGCTCTTGTACTGTGTGTGTTGAACATCGCACACACGAGCGTCCACAGTAAACTGAATACAGAGAACCAGATAATTCTAGTGAGATGGTCTTGCTACTTAAAAGTATTTTTCATAACGTTATGAAACAGTGCTGCTTTTTTCCCCCACCGTCAGCCAGAAGCCTCTCGTGTTCCAGATCCAGACCAGGATCTGCCATTTGGTGGCCCTGTTTGTAGTGTGAAGTGATGTATTATTACAGATACCCAGTATGACATGCTGTGTGCTGGGTTTCACAAGAACACCTGAAGGGCACATTACTCCATGTCTTCTACAACATCATTATTGCGTTTTGGATGTTCAACTTAAAGACAAGAGCAGTTTTCACAGGAAAGCTGCGTAACAGCACTGAGTCATGCAATCAAAGGTTGGTTTGATTTGCAGCAACAAAAAAAAAAAAAAAAAAAAAAAATTAGACAGCTGCGAGGTAATCACAGTCTAATGTGTGTTAGCGCAGACCTGCAGGGTGCAAATCATGAAAAGTACTGGAAAAAGAAAATGAGCTGGTACAGGTGTTATACAACCATGTTAGCTTTTGCTAGCAGAGCTAGGATTAATCCCTCCTGTCACATCCAGTTAGATGTCGTCCCGCAGTGAAGAAATGCTTCCAAGTTTTACATGAGTCAAGTTTGCTAAAAGCCATTGCATTCACCGCCTTTGATCACATCCCATCTGCATAATTTAAGGAAAAAAACATTTTTGGCTACGGCAGGCGTGCAGTCTCTAATGCCAGAAGAAAGCGGCTGACTGACAACCACAAAACATCAGACGGAAAAGAGGCTCGACACTCCCCGATGCAGATCAGGCTCAATCATCTTCCCACTGCGTCTCAATTTTCTAAATCCTTTTTTTCGTTACACACCTCCTTCTTCCCCTTCCCTCAAATTCAGAATACCCAATCCCTCCCGCCCTGCCGGAGCCCTGCTGGAGACAGCTGTCCAACTGGACGCTGTTAAGGATGGCCTGGGTCTACTTGCTCCAGTGAGCCTGCAGCATGCCAGCTGCTACTGGCCTTCCCCCACCTGCTAACCCTGCACAAGACCAGCATGACCGTGTGAGGGAGCAGCCTTGGACCAAAAATAAGTATCTGCAGTTACATATGATGGGGCTGTGTGAGTATGCTCGATACGTCAGGGCCAAGGGGAAATAGCCACCGCTTCAAAATGAAGCCAATGTGGAAGTGTCTTAACGTGCAATACCACTGACAGCTGCTAGACACTGGCTGCAAAAAATGGCTCCAATTGTCTTCCTTTAGAAACATGTCAACTTATCTCTAAAAATACTTTCAGTCACTATATCTTGCCCCTCTAATAAGTACTGCTGTATTTTATAAACTCCCATTCTCTTAAGAGTTCAGGAATCACAGAGTGCTTTAGAGAGTGTTTGTCTGCAAAGTTGATTTTATGAAGACTTTTATGAAGATTTTATACTTTAATCATCCACTCATGGAAATTCATCTGTAGCTCTTAACAAAACACCTTGATAACAATACACAGAAAAGTCATGAATTCAGTATGTGGAGATAAGTGGTAGCACGTGATGTAAAGTAGTAAGGCTCACTGCTGAGAAATCTACACAAGATGAACAGGAAGAATCTGTGACATCACAAATCATAAATCAGTCATGGAAAAGCTTCAATTAGCCCTGCTCCAGTTAGCATACTGCCAATATTGACAATTTGTTCAGAAAATTGTCATGAGGAAGTAAATTAGTCTGCGTTAACGCTAGCTCTGTATAACAACCTGATCCTTAGTCGCCTTGAAACGCAGCCACTTTGATCAGCGTTCAACCAGTCAGTTTCAAGACAAAAGGGGGCAGGAACAATGCATATTTTATTTTGTCAACATCCCTGTAGAATAGATAAGACACATAAGTGCTAAAGAGACAGATTCAAATGTTAAGATATGGGGCCTGTAATCTTTAGTGTGTAGCTGACATGGTAGTGTAGCATCGGCTAGCTAGCAGTATGTCAAATGTTTTCTGTAAATGATTATTATTAAATTGCAGAGTCTCCTGCTCCTCTGTCTCCACCCTCTTGACCAAATATAGACACTTCTGACTCCAAAATAAAAATCAAGATGGTGGTGGCTAAAATAAGGGATCCACCAATCAAATGGACTGTTGTATCAATCTGATAGCTAGTGTCCTGTCTGCACATACAAAGACATTTACAGATGACAGTCCCCGATATTTAGCTGTTGTACAATTTCTGATTAGAGATCAACCACAACATCTGACTGTAGTGTTTTGCCTGAATCTCCAGTGGCCCATGCTGTTTACTGAACTGTGTGTTTCTACGATGACAAGTAAATGCAACACTAAATAGTTAATTCAATTCAAATGTATTGATTTAAAATGAGAGTTTCTTACTGGCTTTTAGCAAGAAAACTACAACCACAGAAGTGGGTATCAGCTAACAGGTTTAGCACAAATAGAGCCAAAATAGCAAACATAAGGGTTCAAGCAGTAGTCCAGTAGCCTGCCAACTCAGAGAGTGATATCACTGTGGCTACGCGCCTACTTTTATACAGTCTGTGATCAGGCTTTGAGACATCTTACTCATACGGTGAACTCCAAATGACCCCCCCTTTCTTGTGTGTCAGTGACAGATGTGCGCACACTTCACATTCTATATTTCTGTCAGATCAAATCTTTGATTTAATGAAGGCCTGCATGTCTAGCTGTGGCAGTAAACGGTGACTCACAGGAAAACTCATTTTGAGACACTTAGAACAGTGCCCTGGGCTCACAGTCATGAGCTGCATGTGATGGTGTGAGTGACTGATTTGCTTAATCTATGTATACTGGAGTAAAACATGGATCAAGCTCACCACACTGTGTGGCTGCCCCCAGGGAGTGTTAGCAGTGCTGAGTGAAAAGGCAAAGGTGGTGTGTAAAGGTTGATGGTGAGAATGCAGAGTCTGAATTTCACACAAACCCAGAGCTGAGAAACTTGAACAACAGAACTTAAACAAAAGCAGTAGGAGTATAAAATGTCTTTATATGTAGCATTGTAGGTGGCCAAGCAGTCAGAGAGACAATGCTTCATGCTAACAGCCCAGGCTTAAGCCCACTCACTGGCAGGCATCGACGCTGCTCAAGCGCCCTTGAAGTCCAACTAGCACCGAGCAGCTGACCTGACCTCTTTCATGGAAAACATACATATACAGCTACTTTGTCTGTTGAATGAGTCAGCACAGACCAACATCAAGTAAATACGATGTTGTCACATAGAGCAGAAAACTGTGAAACTCAAAAAATTTACTGTGATTTTTTTTTTTGTAGTGCAAGCTTTTTCATGATTGAGGGGCAAACGACACACCGAAACATTGATATGAAATGTATCTTCAAATACTATAACACTAACGTAGATGCAGCAGTAAAATCTAGTCAGTACAAAGCCGCAGAGTGGTAGCCTTTGAAAAGCTAAAAAAGAAACAAAAACACAAAAGGAACCAAAAGGAGCAACAACCAATGAATTAAAATAATATTTACAGTATATGGCATCCTTACGTCTGACAAGTAACACACAATGCCCTTTAAAAATGTCGGGAAGGAGGGTCTGTTTGACACAAGGCCTTTTCCATTTGAACTGTAGTAACCTTAGATAATTTCCTAGTCTACAATCAAAGTTAATAATAGAGCACCGCGATACACTGTACTCCTAAGCTTTACCGGTATATGAATTGCTAAGATGCTTATGTGAATTTTCCAGGAGATTAAAAACAAGTCACTGCCTGTAATGCAGATATCCCGACTGTCTGATACAGATATCTCAATTAGATTTACTCAGTATCTGCAACACAGCTTTAAATTCTCTGTACAGAATTATCATCCCAACTGGTAACCATTGTGCATAATGTTTGTGTTTCAAGAGCAGATACAATTGTTTCCAGACATGTCTGTGGAAATGATGCCAAGCCTGCCCTTTGACTGACATTTGCAGACCGCTGTTGCTAGGACACATGCTGTCTGTTTCAGTGGAGCTCTGCAAACTGGAGTGCTTCATAGCTCTGCACCGTCTTGAAGAATATTGAGGTTTTCCCCACTTTTCAACAATCCCACATAATCATTAAGTGACATTAGTCAGAGAAGACATGTTCTGTTTGAAAGCAGAGCATATACTGCCAGTCACAAGTTTGGGCACAGTCGCTTTCAATGGTTTTTATTCAATTTATCAACATGTCTTGCCCTCTTAATGTGTTTTAGACCATCAGTTGTCTTGCAGGGGAAAGGTGGGTACAAAAACACTAGCCCCATTAGTGCTTCTACAACTACTGTACAAATCCACATTATGGCAAGAAACGGGTAAGTAAAGAGTAAAGACAGCCGATCATTACTATAAGAACTGAAGGTCAGTCAATCTGAAAACTGCCAAGAACTTTGAATGTGTCTGTTAATGCAGATGCCAAACCATGATGCAACTGGCTCTCAGGAGGATAGCCCCAAGTCCTCATGAGGGTATGCTTGTTACCATTACCTCGTGACAGCCAGTTTCATTTGACGGTTTTGGCAACTGCACGTTTCTTGCCATACTATGGATTTGTTCAGTAGTTATAGTAGTGCTAATAGGGGTATTGACTCTACAGCCACTCTACCTCTGCACAAGATAATTGATGGTCCAAAGCACATCGACAAGGAAAGAAATGGCAAAAATGAACTCACCTGTCATGTGAAAACCTGTGAGTGACCATCTCCTGAATCCGATGACAGACAGCCATGAGTGTGTGAAGCTGTCATCCAAACTAAATGTGGCTATGTTAGACAATCTAAAATATAAAAACATTCTGGATTGTTTAACACTTTGTTTACTACCCAATTCTGTACATGTTCTTTCACAGTTTGGATGTCTTTGGTATTAATGTACAAATAATAAAAATAAACAAAAGCCACTTAAGGGGAAGGTGTATTCAGACTTTTGACTGGCAGTATACATGAACAATTAAATACATCTCAAGCACTACTGAATAACTGAGTGACCGTAAGTGGAAATTTTCAAACCACAGGCATAGCTGGTTGGGATGCCACAGCCTAGATTTTTCACCACTAATGATCACTAGACATTTAGTACAAAGAAATAGTTATCTTTTGGAAATTCAGCTTAAAGTTTGCTGTTCCCGATAACACACCCATCCCATTAAAAAGATTAAGCTCTAAAAGCTGAATGAGCAGCAGGCCGTGAGGAAAAGCAGAAATAAAATATTTGCACAGTTTGCACTTTTTTTTAACCATACAGTAAGAAGACAACTGCAGCATTGTGTCCCGGACTGAGCTCTGTCTGTCTGAGCCTGACGCTGTGTTCGTGTACGCATTCCCTCCCTCTGCAAAGATTTTTTTGTTTTTTTTTAATCTGATTAAGCCACAAAGTTGTTGGAGTTTCTATTCGAGAGGCTAAGGTCCAGGCTGGGGATTATCTCCTCCACAGCTGCCACTGTCGACTCCCTCCACCCACAGTATCTCTTTCACACACAAAAATATTACAGCATGTCAACCTACAATCTTATGTGCCTCACAAGTAGCTGCCAGTCACAAGAAATCCAGGAGTACATCTTCTATTTAATATGACTTTATTAAACATTTAAATGCTACTTTACCCAGTGTGGTTCTATGTGATATGGCTGTTGACTTTCAGCATCACATTATCTTTACTCCAGAGATACTCATGCAACAAAATGAGTTCATTATTTTCTTTGGTCATCCTCTTCAATAATGTCGGGGTGTGGTAGCTGTGTTCTTGGAAAATAAACTTGAAATGGAGGTAGAAAGCGATGTGCATAAGGACAAATCGTTGCAGGGAGGGGGAAAAGGAAAGAAGATGCTCAATAAACCACGTCTGCACAGTCCACTCGGGATTGCGATAAATCAGGAGCAGGGATTATGGTGGAGTGCGAGTTAATCTGAGCGTGAAGCACAACAGCCTGATAGACAGACAAACAAACTAAAGCTCCATCACAACCTCCGTGGCCAAAGCCAGTTGGATCTGCCACCAATCTTAAACTCACAAAGCCCCGTCTGCTGTCTGTACACAATGACAAGGTAAGACATTTGTAAGAACCCTTTGGACTAAAGACTCACCAACATCTGGCTTTTGTCTTCGATACGAGAGCACACAAATCTGCAACAATCTGTTACTTTGTACTGCATGACTCAATGGTATTTATCGACTTCAACTCCAATCAGGAATGATGGAAACATGACACCAGGCTATTTTTCACCCCTTCTGGCCCTGCTCTATAATATGCCTCAAAATTCCAGATGTAAACAATCAAGCAGGAACACTATCATTTTTCAGTCTTAACTGTATTTTTTTCTTTTTCTGTGTTTTCCCTGAGGCACTGTGAGCACCACCTAAGCCAAATTAATGTCTAATAAATTGCATAGTATCGAAACAAACTAAATGACTTCTTCCAGTCTGAGGTGGCAGTTGGCCTCCTCTTAACTAGACTTTTGTTTTTAAGCTTTTTGGATGCGCATTTATCATCTATTCTAGTTGGGATACATTTAGAATGTTTTTTTTCTTTACTTTTATCATTTTCAATATTGTACACACTGAAGATATCCAAATTGTGAAAGAATTAGGTAGTTACGTAGTCACCAACAAAGTATTAGTTTTGTATTTTACGGTAGCCACATTTTGCTGTCATTCTCTCATCAGATTCATGAGGTAGTCACCTGGGCCCTCATTTATCATCAGTGCATAGAAAAGGTTCTAAATTCTGACTTACGACTGAAATTTAGAATGTGCATAAGCACAAAAAAAATCTGTATTTATCAACCATTTGTAAGCACATCAGTAAGTAATCAGGGTTGATAAATCCCACATGTTTGTAATCACCTTGCTTGTTCCCGCTGGTGGTCATTTGCATTCAGAAATGCCTTTTGTTAACCATTTATGATGACAGAAGAATCTTTCAAAAATGACACGGAAACTGCTCGTGTCCCTTGCTGCAATAATGACAGATTAAAAAAGGAAACTTTTCTGGATCAGAGATCGAAGTGCTTGTTGCTTAGATTGAAGGAAACCAAAAGTTGCTCTTTAGTTCACTCATATCAGGAGGAACTAACAAGAGGAAAAATTGGAAAAAAGGTAACAAGTGCAGTTAATGCCATAGGATCAGTGAAGTATTCAGCCGAAATGAAAAAGAAACAGTTTGATCTCAAACTGCGCCAAAAAGTGCCAAGGGAGGCCCTCTGCAATCGAAGGAGAACAGAACTGAACCACTAGTTCACTAGTTCCACTAGCATCGCTAGTGTGGACACCAGCATCATCGAAGAGACAGCTCTCTGTGGCATCATTATGCACAGAGATAGTGATATTCTGTCTGAATCCACAGGACACGGTGGACCATCCATCATCCAGACTGATGGCAAAAGAAACACATCACTGTCTGAAAACTTTTTATTTAGATGTGTAAACAATTTTAAATGACAGAAAAACCATGAAATTAATGAATGATTGATGATTAATGAAATTAATGAATTTATCTGAGTGTGAAACATAACGGATTTTATATGACAAATGAGTAATGCACTGACATTTAGAGTAAACATCATTTAACATTAATGTGAAAATATATTTTCCTCAAACCCAGAAACTGCTTTCAGTCCCATGATCCCATTGTGAATCCTGGAGCGGGCCCCGGTTCTGTCAGTGTACCGGGACAGAAGGCGCTGACTGATGTGGTTCCACAGAAATCAAATGGATCAAAGTCCATCCATTTTCTACCCCTTAATCCTCATGAGGGTCGGGG
>JAQQAE010001899.1:0-23821 GCA_029823295.1 Pseudamia nigra
TACATTCTGTCTCTCAAGCTTGATGTGTACCTATGATGAAAATTACAAACCTCTCTTATCTTTTTAAATGGGTGAACATTTTTACATTTCCCAATAATTATTGTCCCCACTGTAACTGGTTTTTCACCAGTAGATGGAGCCCATTATGTGGAAATTCACAAATAGCACCTCATCAGTTCTCGGAGCAGCAGACTGCGATCTGGTGTTGATGGTTGATGCCACTCTTAAAAGCTCCAAAACTATGTATAGTGTAGTCCATTTAAAAGCTTTGACTTTTGCTACAGTAGGTCTTGTGAAAAAAAAAACACAGAGGTGTTTAGCCTTCTGAAAGAAGAATGAAGGTGTTATCACAGCCAAATATTTCAAAATGTCCCTTTACGTACATATTTAGAGTTAAGATTTTAAGAGACCTGCAGTAACTATATCAATCAATCAATCAAACTTTATTTATAAAGCACTTTACAACAACAACAAAGCTGAACCATAGTGCTGTACATATGTATATGTATCACTTTCACATTAAATAAGAATGTCTCCAGCTGGAGGTCATGTTACTATGCATATATAGCCTGTAGTAATGGAAAATGTAACATTTTCTGGCATTTGTTAAGATAAATATAGTGTTTAAATACTGTACATATTTGAACTTAATTCTGTTTATAAATTTTAACTGGTGCACCAACCAAATACTATCATGTTCTCAGCAGTGGATGAAGCACAGAGAGGAGCCCACATTCACACATACAAGTAACTAATTATGCTTATGAGCCATTGCCAGAAATGTATCATGGGACCTGATGAGACATGGATTCTGCCTCCATCTCTCTCTCTCTCTCTCTCTCTCTCTCTCTCCTCTCATATCACTCTGGTTTCCTCCTTTTCCCTACCTTTCCTCTCTCAATCCCATCATGCCTCTGTCTGTCTCTGGTCTCCCTTCAGTCAGACCATAGGCTGATCCTGTGGATTCTGACATTAACTCAGTGGGACTCATAATCCCTTGTCAGATTATTGAGGCATGTGCATAAACACAGTCACGCTCACACATACTGTACATTCACGTAAAAACAAGACAAGCATTATGTAAATGCATAAAAGGTAAAGGTCTGTTCTTTAATACCTGATGTACATCGCTTCACGGTTGATGTCCTTGTAAAAGTTCTGCAACATGAAAAGGAAAAGCGGGTTAGTTTCTACAGTGTGTGATGCATATTTGTGGGTTTGCATGTGTGGCAGAAATTCTTGACTTCTGTGTGAGTGTGTTCTGCAGAATTCAGATGAGTGTGAACGCGCAGGAGTGTGTGTATTTTAGTTAAGTAGCACAAACTCCCACTTTAATGAAGTTTAATGGCATCCACAGAGAAAAGAGGAGTGGAACAAACTGATGTAACCCCACCTCCATTCATCCGCACAAGCTAGCATAAACACAGATTTACTTGCACACACGTCCACACCCACACTCTAATAATAAAAGCTCAATTATTGTGAGCTTCTTTGTGAAATTGCAGAATAATATACACATATTTGTATCTTCTTTATTTTTGTAAAGGTCAGATTCATCATGGTTTGCATCAGTGCATTTTCACATCAGTAAGTTGTTTTCCTGCTGTGAGTGCCCATCTAAATGAAGGTCAGATGGCTTTTCCCAGTGGCAATGCTTAGCAGATGCCTTTGACTCATCATTTGAAGATACAACTTCACAGCATCTTTGCAAACTGATGAAACACTGGCAACTATTTTAAAGAAATTTTTGAGAAAATCTTGATGACAGTTGTTAATTGGACAGCTATAATGCTATAATGACCCTATATTTATCTTTATTTCATTTAACCTTTATTCATGCAGGTGACCCCACTGAGATGCAGTGTTCCATTTGCAAGAGAGACCTATATATTTATTAATTATGAAGCTACAGCAGTAGCTAATTTGGTCAAAGGCAATAAACAGGTGAAAACAGCTAATAAGCGTGATATCATTTACTGTATATTGCTTTATATATTATGTGCTGTTTGCTTCATCTGTACAAAAAAATAGGTCTACATCACCAGCATGCATTTGTGATCAGCTGAAATTGTCCCAAAATGACAAAGTTACACTTCAATGCCTTTTTTACCTTGAGGTTAGCAGAGTTTATTTCAGTCTAGTGTGTATTTTTAATGTTTTCTGTGAAAGTGCATTTACATGAGGAAACAAAACAAATACGTAATGAATGCATGTGTGCCTTCATGTGAAATTACCCGGCAGGGTGCAAAGATAAGAAAATACACAAGTGCCTGCTAACCGACAGGGGATTTTTTTAGCTGGCCAAACAAAAGAAAGAGAATAGCTAATGGTGGCTGCCACAGGCTACAAGCTAAACACCTCGACTGTGTGCCATCAGTCTCACTCCCTTAGGGGAAAAACACATTTTAAGACACAAACACAGTCGCATCCATTCATCATTATATGATCCACCACAACATTCGTTTTTTTCACTACTTCCTTTCAAGAATAACAATTTCAGGGCGGAATACTAACAAAGTCAACCTCTAGGTGGGAGACGGAAGACAGACCATGGAGGAGGACTTAAAGGTTTTAATCTAGTGTGGAGCTGATCATGTGGTTAGGAGATGGGATCCATTTCTAGACCTGAGGACACTACGGGGCAGAATGCGATTAGGAGATCACATACAAGAAGAGATGTGGAACAGAGAGAAGCTGATGCAACCTCCTGCAAACAGTCAGAAACCAGACAGACACAAGAATATTCTTTTCCTTTTGGATCCATCAGCAGACAAATTAAACATGCAAACAGCTTACAAAGAATCTGTCAAGAAAGACAAGATGTAAACTCGGTGTTCCATAATGAACTCCTCAGTCAGTTTGGCTCTTTCAGTATGGATGAGATTATTGACTGAGGACTGTACGGAATTAACTTTCTTTGCCAGTCGCTTCTAAGATTGGCCTTTCAATTAATAATGAGCATATTGACGTTAGGGTGAGTGGGTGTGTCTGAGATCAGCACCTCTTTGCCAGGAGGTTCAATACTGTACTACACTTGTGAAGGAAAGCACATGATTTACAAGACTGATGTCAGTAAATTCATATCTATAATGTCAAACGCCAGACTGAAAATATGTATGGGAATTTGGAAGATTTAGTGACATTTCTTCTTCATAAAGCTTGCAGACATTTGTTGGAAACTGCAGGACAGAACTTTTGATTTTCTGACAGCTTTGGATCCTCCTATTTCAGGAAGCCTGTTATAGAGGGTCCTGTAAAGCTTTCGATTACCACATGATGTTTTAAGACCAAGGCCAACAATTCAAACAGCTCATTGGTGCCAATTTCAAAGAAGGCTGAACTTACCAGTAGATTGACAGTGCAGCTCATGCGGTTGTTGCGGCTGTCATCACTCATCACGGTGCGGTAGTCAAGGAGACGAATGAGGAGTCCCTTTACCAAAGAGACAAAGTGCTGCACTTGTGGCCTCAGTGTGGGTTTCTCTGCAGCACAGTCCAACAGGCTGATACAGAAACAACGCCATGTTAGTCATTAAATTCTGCCAAGGCATTTCTGTGACAACTTGAGCTAACATTAGACAATTAACAGGAAATCCACTTTTGAAAATATTGGAACAACAAAAACTGTGTTTTCCTATTTTCCCCAACATTTTGGTAAGGATTATTTGTCAGGTGTTACTGGCTTTTGTAATTGGTTCATGTTGTCATTTTCAGGCCTACATATTTTCCAGGAGTTGCATGTATCGCTCATCTCCGCCTCCACCCTCCACCTCGTGGTCCAACTTCAGGATAATCTCATTTTCAAACTGCAAAGAGGCAGGTAAGAGAAGATAAACAGAGAGACAAAACGGAGATGAGAAAGCAAATGAGCAGAGGAAGAGAGGAAGAAATCAATTATGCAAGCATAATTAAGGTGTCTCTTGTACTTCTATGTGCAGAGCTACAGGAAATCGATAAAGAAGCACAATGTGTGAGTGCCAGTGTCTTAGTGCAAGTGTGTCCACAGTTTCCAAAAGGAAAAGCACCAAAGGTGTTTTAATAATTACACTAAAGACCAATGTTTCTGTTTGTGTTACTACCTTGTTGAAGTTTCCAGAGTGTGCATGTTCACACGTAATCATGTCAAAGAAGATGGGAATTGTGGCCCTTCTCAACTCCTCCTCTGGGATCAAAGTCATCTCCAAGATTGGACCCACCATTCCGGGGATGAAGCAGATCTTATGACTCCCTGGAACACACGTGCACGTTTCAAGTCATATCTAAACCCATGTTTAATCAATCAAACATGCCCCGACAATAAATGACACCTGAACAAGCCATCAGAATCCTTGCCCTGTGACTGATGATTAGAAATCTGAAGTGACTAATGAGAGTTGGAAAGTTTGCTGACAAAAAGTGGGCAGTGACATTCAACAGTGGCTGGTTGTGGTTTTATTTTGCCAAAATAAATTTTCTTTACAGAAAATTCAGTGCATACACATGAATTATACATGCATAACTATAAATGTTAATAAATGGGACCTCTATGTCAGGGGTTTACAACCGATTTGAATTCAGGGACCACCATTCTGACTAAGAAGAAAACTAGGGACCACTGCTGTTCGGTATGAGGACAGGGGTTGAGATTAGTACTATCTAACAAACTGATGCTTTTTACTTGCTTGCGTATTCTTCATCTATCATGGTTTTACATTTCTATACATTTCAGAGCATCTGCTGTCCTTTAAAATAATGGCAACAATGTGTCTCTGTATGCCGCAACAATTTTGAGGCTTCATGGCCTAATTTGAAAGAAGCATAGCTCATATGAAACAGTGGTACCTCGTCACCTGCTTTGTTAGTGGTGAATATAAATCCATATTTAATGTACAGTAGTCCTCATTGTATTTTCTTCTTGCCCTTTTCCTCTTATGTTTCCCTATTTCTTGTGCTTTGTCTGAATAGCATGCAGCGCGAACTTGTTAGACTTTCACCTCTGTCGCTGGCTAGACATTGAAACTACAAGGCCAGGGACCACTTGCAATACCTTTACAGGCCACCAGAGGTTCTGTGGACCACTGGTTGGAAATCCTTGCTCTGTATAATTCCTCTTCGGACAGTAAACAATATGAGTGTGCCGCGTTGTGCTTTGCCATCACAGTTTTTCACCATTACCTGATATTTTATTGACTAAAGTATTATGTGGAAATGAAAACAATCATTCACAGTTCTGTCGAGAAGTTCTGAATTTATGCCCTCATTGTATAGCACTACTGTGTAAGTCCAACACATTTGTACAAATTTAAGTCAGTATTGTACTTCTTGATAAAGAGGCAAACACAGATGTTCAGTATGTTCACAAAAAAAAAAAAAAACCTCAGGATAACCACGCTAGCGTGATATAGGTTTACCTAGTTTGTACCACATGTCACGGATAGCAAAGCCAATGAGCCGTCTCATGTCTCCATACCTGCAATGAAAACAGAGAGAGAGAGAGCGAGAGAGAGAGAGAGAGATGGGGAGAGCAAGATGTCTTGATGAATACTGTTGTATTCACCCTCAGAAACTGATCAGCCCAGTGGGAAAGATAACACAGTGCTAATCTGCCCTAACATGAACTAAATTGAATGTTTATCTGCAGACAGCACACAGCTTTAACAGATTCCAAAATAGATCACAGATCACTGAGTGTTTCATTAGCATGGGGTGAGTAGGTGTGGTAAATAAGCAAATTATATGGCTCTTCTCTTCTTCTCTCACTTGGCCAGAATCTTGTTCCTCTTCGTTGGCGAGAAATGCTGAAGCTGCAAAGACTCCTGTGTAATAAATGCCACCGCCAAGTGGAAGTAGTTATTCCACAACTAGACAAGAGGGAACAGGGAGGAAGAGAGGGATGTGGAATGAGACAATAGGGATATTTGTCAAAAGCAGACTCTGTCAATGTGAGATGAAGCTTATAATATGACAAATATACATACCTGCACTTCAAAGTCATCATTATTGGGGAACTTGTGATTCATAGTGTCAGCGTAGGTATTGATGGCTCTCAGAAACACCCTAACAGACATAAGGGCATTATGAAATTAAACTTGCACCCATTCTGTTATTCTCAGCCAATGCAGATGCTGATGTTTAAAATAATGATATGGCCTGATCTTCATGGCACTACCTTCATGACCATACACTAAATTAAACCAACAATTTATGAGACTGTTTTAAATAAAATACAACAGATAAACATCAGCCACTGCCATTAGAAATTGTCTAAGATGGTAACAGGTCAACATCTACAGTAGCTCAGGGGTCTGCAACATGTGGCTTCAGTGCCACATGTGGCCCTTTAGCTTTGCACAGCGATCAAAATGAACAAAATAAGCATTAATTCAACAAAAAGAACAATTTACCTCATTTATGAACAAAAATTAAGACAATAGCAAAGAAATAAATCAACATAATGATCAAAATAATCAAGATCTAGAACAATACAACTAATAAAATGATCAAAATTGAACAATATGATCAATAAGAGGAACAAAACTGAACAAAGTCACCAAGTAAATGAGCAAAAAGAAGATTAATAAAAATACCAAAACAATGACCAGAATTAAGTCAAAACTGAACAAAATGATCCAGAAGACAGACAAAATAGTCAGGAAAATGAACAAAAATCAGCTAATGAATAAGTTAGCACACAAGAGGAGTAAAAATGAACAAAATAATAAACTGGTTTTCAAATATACTAAAATGTACACAATGGTTCAGATATTTTTGTGGCTCTAGACACGTACTGCATGTATTTTTTCCTTCCTGTGCAAAAATGGTTCATAAAATTGTAAAGGTTGCCCACCCCTGGTCTAGTTGATATACTGATGACTCCCTACAAAAGATGTACTACAGTGTATATATTCTGTAAAAGCAATATTGGTTCAGGTGAACTGAAATAATAATATAATGTGGATGATGCAAACAAGAGCGAGATAGTGAGATGAGAGCCTGTGATTGCTCAAGGACGCAACCTGTAATGTTTTTCATCATAAATTTTAGCTTTGGCGGTTGCTTTATCCTGTAGATTTCCACCACTGTTGCAAACATAACTGCTGTATTGCTTCAGATTCAGAACTTCTGTCAGAATGATAGATCAGGAGTGCATGTTGACAAACACTAGGCAGGTATGCCAGCGAGCTGTGACTTTCTGCATTTCCAAAGCTACGTAGGTAGCAAACACTGCATCCAATTGCTTTCTGGCCCGATACTATCTATCTATCATCATTATCCAGAGCCAAATGCCATTCCCTCTACCTCCTTACCCTCTTTCTTTCATGTGGGACTTTCTTTGCCTCTCTACTTGTAGGTCTTTTCTCCTACTATACTTTCACTTTCTGCTATTTGCTCTGATGCTGCATGAGACACCTTCAGCTTTTATTACCTGTCTGACTTCACACATGCACACACTAGCATATAAACATACAGAATAAAAGCCCTTGCCTTTAGCATCCATTGAAAGAATTACACACAGCTTCCCTTCCATCAGCTTTAGCAACATTTCTCATATCAGCTTTATTCATCAGTGCAGCCTTGAGCCTTGCTTTACTATCTCTAACTTGTCCCAGGGAGGACTTGTGTGGATGCACAAGTCACTGCAGATGTCAAAAGATCTTTGAAAAGCACAAACATCAAGGCTCTTGGGGCTGCACTCGGACATCAGGTGCTGACAAAGGTCTAGATGTCCCAGACTGGGACCAGTAAGCTGACAGTACCTGTTCTGTACCATGATCATGGCCATCCAGTCAGAGGGATACACATGTTTCCAAATCAAGTCCTTGATTAGTAGAAAGGACTCCATCAAGAAGTCCTGCAGCAAAATGTACAAGTGAATATGATGTTAGTATGTACAGTATGTTCCTGTATGATTGTACAAACCCCAATTCCAATGAAGTGTGGATGTTGCGTAAAAAGGTAAATAAAAACAGAATTCAATGACATGCAAGTCTGTTTCAAGCTATATTGAAGACACTGAACACAATACAAAGATAAGATATGTAATGCTCAAACTGATAAAATGTATTGTATTTATGCAAATATTCATGCATTTAAATTTGATGCTTACATGTTCCAGAACAGCTGAGATGGGTCATGTTCACCACTGAGTTACATCAGCCTTCCTTTTAACAACATTCAATCAATCAATCAACTTTATTCAGTAAGTATTTAGGAACTAAGGACACTAATTACCTCCACCAAGGAGGTTATATTTTCATCCCTCTTGTTTATTTTTGTTTGTTTGTCAAACATGACACTGACTTGTTTCCGATTACCTATTCACCTGTGGAATGTTCCAAACGTGTGTTTTTGAGCATTCCGCAACTTTCCCAGTCTTTTGCAGCCCCTGTCCCAGCTCTTCTGGAGTGTATTGCGAGGATCAAATTCAAAATGAGTGACTATTTGCCAAAAACAGCTTATTAGTTTAAAATTCCTGTCACTGTCATGTATTCAATTGAATATACTTTAGGTCGAGAAGGATTTTAAAATTGTATTGTGTTTTTATTTCCATTTACACAATGTCTCCACTTCACTGGAATTGGGGTTTATAGAATGCAGACTCTTGCAAGACTTACCACGAGATCAGAAGTTCTAGTGAATGTGTCTATGTATGTTGAATAGTGACGATCATCCATCTGGCTAAGGATAGCTGTCATGCAGGCCACCACCCGAGACTATAAAGGAAAAATATGAGAGACCATTATTTTTTAGGCACAGTGCAGCTACTCTCATGCTGAATGTTATGGATCTGAAGCCAAAATAATAATGCAATGAGATGTTTATATCATAAAGCAGTAACTTTAAGGCTACTCATAGAGAAGAGTAAAGACAACCTGAGGCCACTTGTGCAACTTGCTAATACGTGCTACAGTCTATGCAAATTCAAACAGTGGGATTATTATCACATACTGTATGGCCTACGGGTGCTGGACCAAAATGAGAGAGCTTTGAATAAGCAAAATTGTCATGATGTTATTTTAAAAGGTGTTATACATACATACCAATAGGCTGTAACCACAGTTATTTACAAATTAGCATAATTAGCATAAACAAACAGAACCATTGCCAGACAGACTGGCAGCTGTGGCGGTCTCACAATTATATTCCATATTTTATGTTGTGGCCTCCAGCCAGCAGAAGGTATTGAGGAAAAACAGACTTTCAAGATTTTTAGCTTATTTTTCTTTCAGCAAAGCAAAAGAGAAGCTGAAAAGTCAGTTTTCACAGAATGACGTTATAAAAAATAATATATCAAGGAAACAACACTTAGATAAACCTTCCAAGATTTGATGAATCTGACTTAAAAAAAAATACCAAACAAACAAAAAATATAAGATGCCTGAGCTACTAAACTTTCATTGTGGTGCTAAACTTATATGCTGCATTTTTTTTAGTCTTGAATACTTTAATGAAATATTAGGTGCACTCTGAGAATGGCCCACGGTTAGTATACAACACACAAAGTATCTGGTTAGAGAGAGAATCTGGTCTCGAAGATGAAAGAGTGCGCGAGTCAGAGATTAGAAAAAAGAGGCAACCAGCAGGCGTCCTGACTGATAAAGTCAGACACTTTTGAAATATCAGGATAGGGGGAAAAAATCAAATAAGTTGAAGAGATGCTACTGTTAAATGTGTGAAAACTACTTACACCGAGAAGAACTCCCTGAACTGGATTAAAGCCAAACATTCATGAAAAATTTAGTGCAAACCTTTCTATGACCAGTTACTAAGAGGTTGAAGACACTGAGGAGAGCAGCAGGCAACTCAGAACAAGAAAATATAAAAGAACAAGACCAAAAATAAAGCTTGACATTAGCTTTTTGACACATTTATTTGTATTTTTATGCACTGTAGTTTTTACATTGTTGCTTGGTGCAGGCTTTAGTAGATTGCACTGTTGATCTTTGTGGGGTGAGAAATGAATCACCACACTAAAATATAAGTTTGAAGATTTCTGTTTCTTTACTCAAGCTGTGCACAGGAAAAACTCACACACAAGGCAGGGTGGGTGAGTGAGGGCTCTGATCCAACAAAGAAAAGCATCAGCATTTAAGCACAGTGTAGATTATATCACCTCAGCAATGGTCAAGATAGCCTCTGTTACAACAAGGAAAAGACAGTGAGGGAAGGTGAAGGAACAGGACATTTTGAATATATTTGTTTTGCTGATCTCTAATCTAGACAGAACAGTCACTCAGAAATGTTACAACAGTTGGTTTCAACCATTTCTTAAGCTGGTGACAAAGTTACATAGGTGAGAATGTAGAGATGTAATTAGGACAAGGTTATACGAGTACATACGTCAGTGATTCTTCACACCTTTATATACAGAAAACTGGAAACAAAAACAAGAGGCCATGCAAAACATGTCATTAATCATGCACACCAGAACATATCCACTTAATATTAGGAAATGTTCATAGAGTTCTGAATGTGTCTCATCTTACTTTTCTTTTTCTTTCATTTTGATATTTTGCATTGTGTCAGGGAGATTTTAAATTGTGCGTGCACTGGTTTCAAAAAGTGTTCTAAAACCTGTTAAACTGAATTGTAAACCTTTTCTTTTTGTTCTTGTTCATATATCTGGTCTTTCATTTTCATTTCATCTTCTCTGGCTTGTGTAGTCAACTGTGAATAAGAAGAAAGTCCACCAGTGAAAAACCAGCATTGACTTAAACAGCTGAGAGAACCTTATGGGCAGCACGAATAGTCAGAATAGTGAAGTTTTATTATGCTATGTGCAGCAGAAGACCTTTGATTATGTCCTACTTTTACTGTACAGTAGACTAGTGTTGTATGTGTTACACTAATTGGATCCCCATTGTTTTTGCTCTCCTCCACGCTCTCTTTTTTAAAATGAAATTCAGTTATATTTCAGAATAATGTCAGACGTACAGGTGCTTTTGCTGACTAGAGCTTTAGAGAAAATATCCTTCAGGGTTTGTGGTAAGAAAAAGAAAACAAAAATGTAGGATGAATGCTGGCTAATTGAAGATGAATGAAGATGAAGATGAAAAGCATCTGAGGTGGGCATAACTTTTATCTGATAAACATCCAGTATGTCTGTATTGCTACACGCTACCCATTTTCAGTCACACATGAAAAATGGAAACATTCTCTGTAAACAGTTTTCGTCACACAAATGCATTTCCAAGGTGCATACTTTTAAGTTGTGCTCTGAACCTACCCACCCCCTCTCTAGTTAGCTTTCCTATAGTTGAGCATCAGACACCAGAGGCCATGTCAGCACACTCCTCTCTTTAATTTCCATTCTCTTTTCCCCACAGTTGTCATGTTCCACAAAGTGCTGGAAACATTTAACATTGCCTTATGTGAATACAGTATGGCATGTGTGAGGAGGTCTGGCCTGCATCCAGCTATTTGAGGCATTTTGAAAATCCCTCATAGTTTCTCTCATGCAGCCTTGTCATCAGCCAAGGTCAAGATGTCAAGATTTTACCCAATGGAAAACACTCGAGTAATAACTCACCAAGGGAAAATCAAAATGAAGTGACTCCTCTCTGCTCATCACTCTCCTCCTTCTTTGCCTTGTAAGTGCGCAATGGTTGATCAGTAATAGGATTAAGAAAACATACAGCCTCACATACTCACTCACCAGAACTTGTTTCCACTTCAGTACTTTTCTGGTTTCATGTCCAGTCTGTTTATGTGTATGCCTGTGTGTGCTGAAGGGCAGATCATGCGTTATATTTGCCCTACTTCTGTGTAACTGGTCTTCTCCGAGGACTTGTGCTCTCAATCTACTTTAACACCATCTAAAAACAAACACACACACACACACACACACACACATACAAAATGCTCAAAGTGTTAAATATGTGATTATCAGACTGTTGTGCTCTCACACTTAAATGTGTTTATTGACACATTGTGTGCATACCTTATAGCTTGCAAAAACATATGGGACAGAAGGGTGGAGATGTGCCTCTTGTGTATATTTATAAAAATCCTAACAACTGCAGTGTGGGTGAGAGGCAGACACAGGGCTCAGGGCTTGTTCAGGCGAAGGGCTTACACAACACTGAAGAGATTAGTGACAGAACAGGATACAGATGCTGACGAGGTCTGGGATTTCTCCCCATCCTCCCCTTTCCTCTTCACTTTCTCTATATTTATCTGTCCGCTCGATCACTTTAGCTACTCAGCTAAATAAAGCATTAACTATTTTAATTTCATGACTGAAAACACACTTCTATGATGTGAAAAAGAAGTTATGTCCACACACTTTTTGAAAATCCTCAGGAGTAACTTTTATTGTACTGCATAGTTTACTACTGTATTTGTTGATTAGCTGTACAGTAGGTAGAGTAAACAGTACTCAAGTAAAAGTATTATCACTTTATAATAATGACTCTAGAAGAAGCAGAAACACTCACAAAAATGAGTACTTGTATATAAGGTATGTGTTAATTTGTACATTTTTACACATTTTGTTGCCTATTTTGGTTTTTGTTCATTTTTGTTCACCTTTTTTATTATTTTGATCATTTTTGGTCATGTTGTTGCTTATATTGCTGACTGTTCAATTTCTTGATTGTACTGTTCATTTCTCTTAATTTACTTGATTATTTTCTATCGTTCTGCTTATTTTGTTCATTTTAGAATTTGCTTGTTTGTTTTGTTAATTTTTTTGATTCTTTTGTTCATTTTCGGTGAATTTTGATGGTTTTGTTATTATTATCTTGCTCAGCTTATACATTTTGATAATTTGCTCAATTATTTTGCCCAGTTTTTAATTTAATTGATTATTTTGTCCTTTTTTACAAAAATTTCAACTTATTTTACTCTCACTCATTAACATGGAGCAAAGTGAAACAGGAGGAAAACTATTTGTTTTTGTCATAAATGTACTGTAAATGAAAGAGTAGAAAGTATTCTACAAAACAAGTACTCTTAGAAGTACATTTTTTGGGAAAAACTCCTCAAGTACATGTAAAGGAGTAAATGTACTTGAGTACCACCCACCTCTGGTTGCGGGGAAAACCAGTATGTGCAGTTGTAGTTTCTTGAGTATGGAACCAGAGAACCAGTAATGGCCCTTTAACTTTGTAGTCCAACTACTGTATGTTTATTCTTGTTCTTAGTGGTCTTTGTATCCTGTTTAAAAATCTCTGTGCAGCAACAGGTAAACATACCTTTGCCAAAACACAGAAATTAACACAGATAAGCAAAAAAAAAAACATGAAGGACACTTTGCAGGGTGTATGTCTCTGCCAAGGCCCTAGCTCCCAATGTTAGGAGGAAAGAAAAAGGCACATTACAGCCTACGTCCTTTGTCCTGAACCTGCTGCAAAATTAAATGGTTTCGTACTTGGCCCTTGCCTGATCTTCCACCAAGCTGCAGATTTGAAGAAATAACCTCTTCTTAAAAGGTACAAACATTTTGTTTCAAAAAGGAAACTTTTTAAAAAAATTATTTTTACTTACAGGCAATATCTGTTACAGATGTAGCTGCAGTTTTATTTAGAACATTTAATCTGATATAAAGATTTTAATGTTTTCTCTTACAAACATTAAATAGACTCATGTTGTGCTGTGAAGTCTGAATTTTTCTAATTAATGTCATCTCTAAGAGATGCCCAGTGGGATGAACAATAAAGTCAGAGTGATGCAATTAAACATAATTAACATGATTCATTCTAACTGATCAGTGTTAAAGCAGTAGCATTGACAAGTTGATTTAAATACTGCCTCTGTGTAACGTGTCTGTGACATATTAGTCACAACTGTTAGTCATTAGTAGTGAAGACTGAGGCAGTAATCTATTTACACGTGGATGATTTTATTGTTTGAGTTGTTCTCGCCTCCTAAATGTTCAGTTTTTTGGACTATTCTGTGTGTTTATTCTCCATAGAGAATAAGCACCACTTTTTAAAGCAGAGAAAAATACTTTGAGTTTAAAACAAAGGGGAATATGATGAAAGCCATCAGGTCAAAAAAGTTTATATCAGGTCTATTGATACTGTACTTTTACAACTTTCATTTAGATATTCTCCTGCTTGATCTCCTCACACTCCCCTGCTTTCTAGTTTCTCCTCCTCTTCTCCCCTGTCATTCTTTTTGTGGCGTCTACCTAGGTGGGAAGTCATTACTGTGATCTCAACTGTAATTTTCATCATCTTTTAAAGTAGAACAGCTAAAAAAAAAAAAACAGCCTGACTGGAAGCCTGCAGTGCACCTCACTGTACTATCTCAAACACATGCACACCACTGACACCACCCCCACCCATGATTACACTTGGGGGACCTGACACAAGGGGGGATGAAAGAGAGCGACAGATTGTGCAGAGGTGTAATTAGAGCTGGGTGTTTCACAGTGATATGTTTGTGTGTTCGTAAGAGACAGTGGAAAAAGGTGTACGAGCTGCCTGTGTTTACTGTTCTGGTGTATGGGAACGAATACTCCAGTTTGATATTGACCAAACAGATCAGTGTGACCTCGGACATGGAATTCTTACACAACTAATATAAAGTAGAAAGTAAAATAACGAACAAGGGTCAAGGGAAGAGACAAGAAGATGTAAGGACCACAGAATACTAGAAATACAGAAGAATTATATTTACAAATTCAAACTGTGTCTGCAGCCCTCATACAATAGTCACTCTACTCACTCTCCATCTTCCCCTTCACATCCTCCACATCCAGATGCGATACGTGAGACCTCAGAGGCCTCCCCCGTCAGCTAGTTTGACAACCTTGTGTGTATTGTGCAAACGTGTAATTTTTAGATTCTCCTGTGTGCCGCAGGACCTGACTGCTTATGTAAAATGTACAAACACGTTCCCACTGTCACATGCAACCTTTTGCTCATCTCACTGGAGGTCAATTGAAACATAATGCAAGGTGAGTCAAACACCTTGCAGTGGTGCATGCATCATGGGTTATTTTCAGTTGGGGGAGGGACACCGGCAGGGGCACTGTATCAAGAGACCACTCAGGGAACACACACACAAACTGAAAACATTATAACTCATTGTGCCTACACACAAGCATTTCACTGACAGATATAATTCACGACATGGTTACATAAGCACTGGGACACAAAACATGTGAGTCTATTTATGAGGACCTCCACTTCAGTCATATACATTTTATTTAACTTCATCTCATCTCGGTTGTTGACACTGACCTCTACTATTGCTGCAACAGTTATTACAGAATTACTTAATCACAGTAGTTACAATTATTCAGCATAGCTGTGATAATCATTTACATTCAGCTACAGAAATACACCTGGATTTAAAAAAAAAGAAATGTCACAGTTACAGTACTTACTATCCCCATTATTTTAACCATTTAAGATTCAGCAGGTGCACTTTTACTACTGTTCACTGAAAAAGACAAAATATCACTCACAAATTTAATCAGCAAAAATTCAATTGCAGTGACATCCCAACCTCAACTCTACAACCGCATTTCCATAAAAGTTTGGTTCCTGTATAAAAGAAACACAATGTGATGTTTTGCATTCTCTGAATTAGGATTTTCTGAATCTTTTGATGATATTATGAAGTGTAGGGTATGAAATCCCCAGAGGAACATTATTTATAAATTATTGCACTATCTACCCACGTCAGCAGGGTGAAGGAAAGAGTACTGTAGTTGTTGCTGTATGTCTGTGCTTTGAATTAAAAACCAAAGAAGCTAGATTCACAAATCTCAGCATAGTTTGACCTTGGAACTAGCACATGTGGTTATGTATGGAGACAAAGGGTCAAGGTTACAGGGTCAGAAAAGCTCAAAATCAGTTTGGGCACATAACAATTTTATGATCTAGGGCGCAGGTGTCAAACCATGTGTCATGGAGTGATGAGACTCTGCAGGTTTTCTTCTCTGCCAGGCACTAAAGCAAGTGATTTCACTGATCAGCACTCCTTCAATTTGAGGACAGGGGCTAATCAGTAAAATCTGTTGGTTGGAAACTGGCTGAACAGAAAACATGTAGGGTCTCGGGACTCCATTGGTACAGTATATGGTTTGACATCCCTGATCTAGGACCATCAATATGAGGGTCAACATGGGTCTGCATCTCTGTTGAATGCAGTTCTAGTTACTAGTGCTGGCAAACCTCTGACCATCTTTACTTCAGAAAACCTCAGCCACTATAGGATGCTCTTTTTATATCCAGTCATGTTGGCCAATTCTGAAAAGCTTTATCAGGTGCGACTTTTAAACATTATACATTATATCTTTTCTTGCCACTGACCCAACTTTTTTCCAAAATGTCTCTGCCCCCAAATTAAAATCAAATAAAATATGTGATACATCATCTTTGTGTTGTTTTTAATAATCACATTCTATTTCTATTCATATTTTACACCGCTTCTTTGGAACAGTTGCAAATAAATGTACGGACCCCAATTTCAGTGAAGTTGGGACATTGTGTAAAATGTAAATAAAAAGAGAATACAATAATTTCTGAATCCTTTCCAACACTGAATAAGCATTTAGGAAGGGAGGACACTAATTGTTAAAGCTTTGTAGGTGGAATTCTATCCCATTCTTGCTTGAAGTAAAACTTCAGTTGCTCAACAGTCCAGGGTCTCTGTTCATAATGCATCCCACATTTTCAATGGGCGACAGGTGTGGACTGCAGGGGGGACAGTCTAGTGCCCCCACCCTTTCACCACAAAGCCACGCTGTTGTGATGCGTTTAGAATGTGTTGCTGAAATAAACAGGGATGTCCCTGAAGAAGACATTGTTTGGATGCAGTATATGTTGCTCCAAAACCTGTATGTACCTTTTAACATTAATGATGCCTTCACAGATATGCAAGTCACCTATGGGGGGCACTAACACACCCCATACTGTGGGAGTGTGATTCTCTAACAATATCTCTTGATGATTTTACATTTTTAAAAAAAAGTTAAGCACTAAACTTACAATGCTTAACAAATGTATTGGACAAGCACATACAATTAATAAAATCAGTTTTTTAATGTTTCTGTAATGTTGATCCACCACTATGTGCAAGTTCTTTAATCAAAATGATATTTTCATGTTAAAATACAATTATTGTTGTTATTCATGGATTTTCAAATTTGCAATTTTTCCATAACATAATAAAGCACGTTATTATTTTTAATTAGGATGCCAAAAGAGTCCAGCGCGTCAGCTCGAATTTGGGTATAAAAAATATGAATTTAGTTTGAAATTCCTTATGCCTGTTCAAATCAGTAAAACACTGAGAACTAACTGAAAAGGAAAAAGTCATTATTAAAACACTTTAATATGGATGTCTTTGAGATGATTTGGACAGGTGGTCTTATAACATTTTAAGTATTACATAAATCAACTACTTTGTGTTCTACTTCTAAATTAAAACCCAAACTTATTCGCAAGAGAAACAATTACCAGCAAACATCTTCTCATCTCTTGTGATGCATGACAAATGAGGAAATTAATTTACTAACTCACAATTCCTACAGTGCACAAAGACAAAGAACGCATAATTAAACATAATTAGAACCTGATGTCACATGGCGTTTAATCTCACTTTTCCTTTCAATTTGGCGTGTTTTTTTGGGACAAAAAAAAGCAATGTCATTCTCAGCTGGTATGAATGAGAGGCAGGAAAAGGCTGGGCTGGCAGATGTAAACAGCTGAAAACAGGGGATGAGGTGAGTGTGAGAGATGAAGGCATGACAATAAAGAGTAACAGAGAGACTGGGTAAAGTGGGGCAAAGGAGAGGGAGGACACTGACAAAACAGCTCAAAGGGGAAAGTGATGTGAGGCTACCGGAAAGGGGAAAGTGACAGAATAAGAGTGAGAGATGGAGAGAGAAAATGGCAATACCAGTAGTGGCCAAAGATATATATAAAGTCACTGATAGAAGTAAGAGTGTGTATTTTTGTGTGTGTCTGTATGGATGTGAGCTTGTGTCCTGGCTCATCTCCCAGGAGCAGACACTTTAGCGCTGCCAAAGTTTCACCCAGTCTACCACTATGCCAGGGTCAGTGCAGACACAACCAGGTCATAGCGGTGGATTAGCCAGAAAGGAAAAACAGAAACGTGGAAATAAGGAAAGAAGGAGAGGAATTAGTGACAGAATTCAAGAAAATGGTGAGCACTAAATAGGAAAGAGGGATTGTAAGACTGCAGCAGATGTAGAAATAGAGAGATCGAGATCAGGGGAAAGGCAAAAAGAGAGGGAGATGGTACACAGACAGGGAGAGAGAGAGAGAGAGCGAGAGAGGAGGGAGGATCAGTGAGCTCTGTGAGCATGCGAGGATCAGCAGCAACAGAATGAGACGGGGGGAGAGAGATAGAGCAGTGAAGAGTCGGAGGAGAGCGCTACTGATGACTAAAGGACTATAAGAGACAAGACAGACAGAGAGAGAGAGAGAGAGAGAGAGAGAGCGAGAGAGAAAGACACTGGGAGCAAGGGAGATGAGAGACGTGCTGATCCGAGAGGAGGACAAGAAAAGGTAAGTGACACTGAGCTTTGAAGGACAGTTGTAAAAAGAGTGGGTGTTACAGAAAGTGTACGTACAGAAGTGTATTAGTCACAGAAGCCTTGAGTGATTTTTGGGAAAGGTGCTTTATTAGAACCTCTGGGGATGTTTTTCTAGTCTGATAGCCCATAGCTAGTACTTTATTTTTAAAGCAGCTCTTTCAAGATTTAAACATTGCTACGAATCTGAACAGAAGTAATGGTGATTGTATTGAAGCAGGCACCAGACAACTAAGTGGACTAATGGTCAAAATGCTTAGGTTTAACCTCTGGGCCATGTACATACACACAAAAAACAGGATCTTGCCTTGGCTATGTGTTATTCTCAGTAGAGTGCAGAATTCTCATCAATACGGATAGTGTGTATCTGGTTTAAGTGATTATCTGTTTTGGTTTGAAGAAGTATTCTGATCCTGGCTGTGGATACACAGTATGTCTGGATGTGTACATAGGATGTGAATAATCCTTTCCATCTGTCACAGCCTTTGATGCACAACAACACATCTGCAAGTGTGTATGTGTGCTGCATTTCGTTCAACATTTATTTCAACTTTTGGTTAAAACAAAAACATCTAATGTTTGTCAACCTGTGTGTCGGTTTGTGTATGGGCTTTGTTTTCCTTATATTATTAAAAGCTTCTAAACCAGTCATCAGAGCAGCTAGTGTATCTTTAATATGGGATTATATTGCGATAACCCTTCCCTTACACACTAATGCTGCCCCAGTGTATCTGGGCATGTTCTGATGTGTGCATCCACGGGTGTGTACTTGGAATGGAGACGTAGGCAAATTTAAGTGGATCTACATTTTGAGACAGTGTGAAAATATGTAGCCAGTGCACTTACATATACATAACATCATCTGTCAGTTAAGATTATGAATTAAAAGCAGTCTGTGCATCAGCCTGCATTGCTTATTTGTATTTGTGTGTCTTCCATCAACACCACACTACATCAATCTTACAGCTGCTTAGACAAACACATCAGGGAGTTCAAACCTGAAGAGGGAAATCATCCCTCTTTTTCGGGTTTTGTGACTTTTTCACTGCCTTTTCAGTTGCTAATTTGTTTTGCAGCGCACTCAAAATGTTTAACGCAAAATACAACATTGCATTAAGATTGCACAATGGAAACCTTGACATGTAAAATGGAACGTACTTATTAAGTACATTATAAGAGAAGGTGGAAATGTTTTCACTTTGTGAAAAAGGCTTTTGCTTAGTGTATTTCTTTATTTTCATCTTTGGATCTGCAGACAATATGAGAGCCAGAATATTTGATGCACTTCTAATGAAATCTCTAAATAATGCTTTAAATTATCATCTTTGTGTGCATCAGAAATAGTGAACTCTGATGCTATAATGTTTTCTTTTTAGATATAGTGCTGTGCAAAAATTTTAGGCACCTTGGGTTTGTTGCCTTGTCATATCTTGCTATTGAGTTTATAATGACATCACGTAGGCCCAAATAAACTTTATGCTAAATCATTACGAGGATATGACTTGCAAATATGAGCCTTTGGTTTGTTGTCTTTGCAGGAGCATAAGTAAAAATACAGAAAATATGTGCAGACCAAGAAGAAGAACAGAAAAATCACAACTAAGTGGCTTCAACAGCCAAATACCTACAGTATATGTAGTGTGACGTCCATTCCTGTAGCAAGCAGTAGCTCATTACATCTCATATTTTCTGTCCCAAGTAGTTCGAAACATTTTAAGTGCAAAGGGAGGTAACACTTAATGCTGACGCTTCATTATGGAGAAACTGAAATGTTTATGTATACTCTATCAGATTATAATGATCATGAGCATACATTTCTCAATCACAATATAGCCAAAGCAACCAAACTAAGCTCCCTAAAATTTTAACATACATACAGTACATAAGTGGCGGACGCATGACAAAACTAGCATAAATTTTGCTTTAAATTAGCTATGTCTTGAAAGATATACTGTAAATAAATGGTTGATGCAATTCAGGGTTAATGCAAATGAGAGACTTATCTAATCAATGGGAAGTAAGTTGATAGGTTGGATTCTAACTGCATCTATTTCTACAAAGTTTGACCAAAGTAGGACAGGAAGACATCATTATACAGTAGGTGACTGACATGGTGACAGGGGCCAAGTCAAAATGAACAAGTGTGTGTGTTTATATGTGTCACTGTCACTTATAGCCGCTCTACTAACCAGACAGATTGAGACCAAGTGGTGAGGAAGTGAAGAGATTCAATGGAAGACAAAAAGACTGGAACGTCAGAAGGGCAGGAAGATGGATGAGGGAGAGGGAGAGAGGGCAGCAGGGGCAACAGGATGAAGAGGTGATAGGAAGACAGAAAGACTGGGGGTTAATGATGGAGAGATTGGATGGGATGTGTGGACAGGATGAGTGAAATGGCAGGGAACAGAGGGATGAGATGATAGGATGGAGAGGGGAGATGGTAATCACAGGATGTGGGCAGGTGAATACGAGGGATAAAAAAATGAGGTGACAGGAAGACATGGCTAGAGACTGAGGGAGAGTACTGCATATCTGAGCAAAAATGCCAAACCAAAAGTGCATCACATTTTATTAGTTACGCTGATAAAATGTCTGTGAGGTGCATCTTTTGGGCCTAAATTTTAGCTTCAGAATCATGGATATTGTTTATTCCCCGCTACGCTGCTTTCCATCTCCTGCTCGCTAATAAAACACTCAACTCCAAAAGAAATAAATTAAGAGGGCTGATTGATTTGTCAATAATATGTGCGTCTATATTTCACCCCTTTTCTTGTTATAGGTATTTAACAGGCTGTGAAAAACCATAAAACAAAACCAAAATGGCTTTTGCTTCGGCGAGGTGCCTATAAGGGAATGAGATGTGATATTGAATTATGTACTATTTCTCAAGAACACAGAGCTCATATTTTTCAATGCATCCCTGCCCTCATTATGGGCTACAGAAAATTAGGAGTGACACAACATGGACAGTCATCGTCATTATCATCATCATCATGAAACTGTATTTGGAAAGATGCAGATGGAAAGATGGAACTGCGGTATACACTATGAGTCAAATGTTTGGACACACCATCATCTTCTTCTGTGTTTTTTCTTTGCTTATTAGTTTCAAGGTTGTACTGTACATTCATACAGAAGATATCCAAACTGTGAAAGAACACCTATGGGTTTATGTAGTGAACAAAAAAGGTATTAAACAACCGAGAACATGAGTTTATTTTACATTGTCCAAAGTAGCCACATTTAGCTTTGATGACAGCTGTGCACACTCATGGCATTCTCTTATGAGATTCACAAGGTAAGCAGCTGGAATGGTTTTCACTTCACAGGTGAGTTAATTTGTGTCATGTCTTGTCTTCTTGATGTGCTTTAGACCATTAGCTGTCTTGTGCAGGGGAAGAGTGGGCTATTGAGTGAGTCAATAGCCCTATTGGTGCTACTACAGCTACTGTACAAATCCATGTTATGGGAATAATAATCATGCTAATGATAATAACAAAGCACCCAAAGCACTTTACACTGAGTCCATTATTCATTGACAGTCACATGCTGATGGAGGTAAGCTACATCTGTAGCCACAGCTGCCCTAGGGCAGACTGACAGACTGGCTGCCAGTCTGTGCCAACAACATCTCTGACCACCACCAGTCATTCATTCAGATTCATACAAGGCAAGGTGGGTTGAATGTCTTGCCCAGAATGAATGGGATGGAATGAGGTTTGAACCTCCTACCCTCAGGTAATTGTATGACCTGCTGTACCTCCTGAGCTATTGCCGCCCAAAGAAACACTCAGTGCAGTGAAGAGAAAAATCAGTCCATCATTACTGTAACAAATGAAGGTCAGTTAGTCTGAAAAATCTCAAGAACTTTGGTTGTGTCCCCAAGTGAAGTTGTCAAAGCCATCAAACACCATGATCAAACTGGCTCTCATGAGGACCATCCCAGGAAAGGAAGACCAAGAGCTACATGTACCTCTGTTGCTAGAATTACTAGTCTCCGAAACCATTCATTTACAGGACCTCAGATAATGTTTCATACATGTTATTTCACAGTTTGGATGTCTTCTGTATTAATTTGAAAAAAGAAAGAAAGAAAAAAGGATGTGTCTAAATGTTTGACTGGTAGTGCATGTAATATGATGTTACAATAACCCGATCAGGAAGCAGACTGAAAATTAAGGTCTGCTTCTGGTCTGTTGATGTTTACCAACATCAACTACTCTACTGCTGCTTTAAATGCTGTGTTTTTTATGTGCATGTACAAAGTACATATTTGTCAGAATGCAGGTATTTCCAACAACTTAAACAAGCTTTCTTGAAAAGACACTTACAGTAAGTTCCTTACTATTACTGAGTGGCACATAATCAGCCCCAAACAACACTTCAGAGAGAAACTAGAAATATGTCGGGATAGCTGAGATGTTTGGCTTTTGTGATATGAACATTAGCTTTTGCAGCTTCTGGCTTTTCATTCGAACTCTTGATTAAAGTGCACTGCTCTAACAATGCAGTTAGACCCAATTAAAATCCAATCAAAACAGGCTCCAGAAACAGCAGAGCAGGTTTTGTGGTTGTTTTTGCAATCATTTTTGGGTTCCTCCCTCTGTTTTAGGAGAAAAGATAAATGTTAAGCCATAACTACTTCAGAAATACAAAGCAAACAGCCAATTATAGAAATAATAGCAAAAAGAGCAAACACTGAACATCTGCACTCCTGCAATATTAACTTAACAAGCAAAAATGAACCCAGTCAGCAGAATCAATCTAATCTAAATGATCACTTTCAACAGTTAGCAATAATAATTCCACAAAAGCAGACTCTTATCCTCCTGCTGCACTCCTCACACACATATACAGTGTATCTTCATTTCAAATTAGAGATGAAACACAAGGTACCTTTTATTTCTGAAGAACCAACAGAGAATCCCAAGTAATTCTGCTGAGTTTTGTTATTTTTTTTTTTTAACAGACTATTATGTTCGGTCATGTGAAGCAGTGATCGTACCTGTAATGAGCTGATCGGTCCAAATGAACTGCCTGACAGCTCCTCATCTGATGAGCAAAACTTCTCAACCTTTAAGCTCATTTTAAGTCAGCAATGTGTTCTTAATAATGTGACAGTGCACACCATTGTGGTCAGTCTGGTTACCTGTGTTGAATCACTTTAATCTGTGGGCACTAAGGCCTAAAAAAGATATCAGGGGATAATTTCAAGCATGGACAGTGACAATATATCATGGTATATTTTCTTAACATCCATCCATCCATTTTCTACCCCTTAATCCTCGTGAGGGTCGGGGGGGGGGGGGTGCTGGAGCCTATCCCA